>PVQB02000707.1:0-46786 GCA_002980475.2 Fusarium beomiforme | reverse complement strand
GTTTGGCACAGCTTTCCTTCTCATGCTTCTATAATCATTACTTCACGACCTCATCTAGCGGAGCATAATGCTCCCAAAAGGATGACGCCAACAGTCAATGTAACCAACCAGTTGAAGAGGCTCATACTATCAAACTTCTTGGAAGCAACCTGGAGACGCTCTTCCAGCTCGTGCTTGGCTGTATTGGGCTTGACAGGTAGGCGCATTGGTCGTGGCAAGATCTTCTCGAATCTCATAGACTTGGAAAAGGCTGGACAGACTTCAATGGCTGCAGCATCATCCTTGGAGAGACCAGCATGGCCGATCGGAAGCTTGATCCCACTTTCTGGCTGCACAGTCGATGTGGTTGCACTGTAGTTCCAGATCTTCCAGACTAATTTTGTTCCGCTTGGTGCAAGCTTTGAAGATCGCTGAATTCTGTCTCTTGCGATAGAAACGCTATCCCTGAGACGAGAGCGGAACGGATGCAATTGATCGACCAAATCAAGCAGAGACGAGTTCGTACTGCCGCTGTGCTTGCGCGCTGGAGAATCACAGGCCATGTCAAGCTGCTGAACCAAAAGTGTCATATTGTCGAAAATGCAAATCGACTCTTGGACGATATCCTGCTTCTCGCGTGCTGTCAAGTGCCCCTCCAAACTAGCGAGTCGTTGCTTAAATTCCCGTTTCAAATCTTCCCCGTCCTCGGGAGTCTGGAAGTGGAAAAATCGGAGAGGCATCGTATGAGTCGCATGGCAGTGAAAGTCGTCTACCGGGATCTCTTCGTCAGACAGGCCACTTGCACGCTTAGTTGGCCTTGATCTCACTTCGCAAGGGAGACGAGATGGCTGGACTGGCGAAGGTAATCGATCCCAGAAGGCGTCTCCAGCTGATTCAAGGGTCGCTCTGATAAACCGGCCTCCAGCAAAGAGTGCCATGAACAAGATATAGGAATAAGCCATTAGCACATGTGGTCTATGCTGGACTGTCCTTTTGATGTGCTGTATGAACTCCCTTAATCGACCATTTTCTCCAACAAGTCGCAGCTGTTCCTCAACGGTATCGTTGGACCACCCCGCCAAATTCGTGATGTCGGCTTTTAGACGATCCGAACGCATTAACCCCGGAAAATACAGCTGTTGAAGTATTGATTGCATTCTGCTGCAACTTGACAACTCATGGAGATCGGAGGCTGGAAATGCTGTCTCAGCCGAGTTTGGCGGAGTTTCCAGGTCACAGGTCTCGTCATCTTCTCCGGGTAGATCCACAGGTAAACCTGACTCGAGGATATCACTCCATAATGTCTCGAAGGTGATGTAGATAGGTGTAACATGGAGCAAACCAGTGATGTAGGCCGATGAATCGGTAGCAAGAGGAGGTAACGCAAGCGGTAGCCGGGCGATAATAAGCTTGTTAAGCTTGGCGTGTACCGATCTTGTAGCAATGGCGACAGCCTCGGCTAGCGAGAGAGCATGTTGGCGGTGCTGAGGTTGAGGTTGAGGCTGAGAATGTTGTGAGACGTCGGCTTGAAGCGAAGACATCTCCTTGTTCGATTCGACTGGGCTCTTGGGCCACCTTGCGGCCAGGGCACTAAGGAGAAAGTTGGGGTTGATTGTAGGTTGAAGTTTAGATGTGGATGTGTCACGAAGGTAGCAAATGTCAACAATACGATTGACAAGGTTAGGAAAGGACAAGAAATATTTCAGGTAAAGAGTGCAAGAGTCGAGGTGACGAGGACTAGGGCAGTAACGGAAGCAGAACAATCCAGGTTAGGTCAAATGAATGTAGGGTTATGAAGGAAGAAGTCGACTTTGGTCTGGCCTCGATCGATATGGAGGAGGACCCTGCAAATGGAGATGAAGGAGGCAACAAGAACGATATTACGAGCGGAGCAGGAGCAGGTATGATGCCATGGGCCTTCCTCATGGAATATTTTATGACACGAGATTGTTTTAAGAGCCTCTAGAACTTGAGTCGAGTACCTTAGATATTGACCGTTCCTTATGACTTAAAAAGCTAGGTACGTATCACTCAAGCTCTGGCTATGGTGCATATCAAGCCACACTTCAAATATCGGTTCACACATAGAGAATCAAATCAAATCAGCATGATGCAAAACGCCGCAATCCTCTCATTCCCGCCAACGCCACATCAGGAACAAGGGCACTGTAGATCCCCCTCATGACAAGGGCCCATGACACGGAGTGCTGCTGAAAAAAGAAGCTCCCCACTTCGATATGTAAAGTCATGATCGGGTTTTTGGCGTGTCATCGGTTATGGGCCTGCTAGAAACAGGGATCTGGCGCCAAAACGCCCCGGAGCTCTGGGTCGGACAGGGAAGAATATTCACGGAGCTGCTCCGGCCTAGGACAAGCATTCTACCATTTGAGACTCGGACGACACAAGAACCAAGGAACATGAGATTTATACAATATCTAGCCGATGTGAGTTTTGATGACATTTTTGAGCCTTCAGCTGTAAAAAAGCAAATATGTCCGCGTAGGCCATTACGAAACTGCTGAGTTGTCTCGATATCAAAGCCAAGTAATAGGCGCAAACATCAGCCATGGCATGACACGATATGCATATCTCAGAGACATTCTCTGCAAAGTATACTGTGATTTGACCATCGCATCCTCTTCCCCATCCCCGACTCCTCAGACCCTTTCCCCGATCCGAACCCTGGTCCTGAGGCGCATGCCCCCGCCAGAGTCTCGATTCGATCTTCAGAGATCATCGTATCTGACCCAAGATCGAGAGTATAAATAAGACTTTCAGGGTCCAGGACCACAAGACCCTCAAGACCCTGCACGATCAAGACTTGGTATCTGCAATTTTCTAGATCGGGAAAGCTAATTGTTCTAACTAGAGGTTCTTAAATCCTTATAGGCTTATCCTCATGGCTGAATGTTCCTCTACCTGTATCTTGCGGTTAAAACGCCTTGTATCTGTATCCTATCAGCCCATGCATAACTTGTCCCTGCTAGTCCTATAGCTCGCTGTTGAAAGTAACCCAAACGCCTCAATGTCTCTAAACTCATTCATGTCGTTATTTCATGACCCGTACATTTAAACTCCCACGGACCTCTCCAGGTCGTTGTCCTTCGTTGGCTCTTCCCCATCGTCACTTTCTCGGCTGACTACAATAAATGAAACGAAAACAACTGCAGCTCCGACCCAGTAGGTCAAACTTGAGTATTTCTGATATTGGAGAATTTCCCCAATTAACGACAAAGGTATCGTAAGAGACAGGCCGACTGTAACCACCAAAGGCGTTGTCATGAGTAGAGCTAGAGCCCACGAGATGTCGCTGATGAAGGAAGACACCGCGTTAAACTGGCTATTTGTCAGTTTTTTCGTATCTCCGTGTAGCGAAAAATACTTACGATGATAATACCCCAAAGTGTGCTACTGGGCGGTAGTTGAAACTGGTCGGCGTTAGCTCAAAGTAACGCCCAAGTTTAAAATCAAAACCCACCGGTTCCAAGCCTGTCCAATGCAAGATGAAGAAAAGAGGCCAAAGTAGAACCACGTTGAAAACACCAACAAGCCCAAAGAACAGCTGCATATCAACCTTGTCTTCATTCGGAACCTTCCTCTTCATCACCGTCACGTAGAGGCCATAAATAACAGCACTCAAAAGCGCCATCGAATCTCCAACGGCGATCTGCGTAGGGGATTTGTGAGGAAAAGATCCTCTATCCTCATCGCTTTTGCCAGACAAATCCACAGTCGAAATTAGGATGACTCCAGCGAGAGAAGCCCCGACGCCTAAAACTTTTGCAGTTGAAAAACGGTCGATGCCAAAGAGGGAGCAGAAGATAAGGGTCCAAACACTGCTCGTCGATGTCAAGATGGTAACGCTCGCGACGCTCGTGTACTCGAGACAAGCCGATGCAAAGTAGTTTGCCGAAAACCAAAGCATACAGAACTCGAAGCTCAAAACGGAAGTCTCCCGGAATGTCAGTTTCTCCTCCTCAGCTGCGGTCTCTGTGCTTCCGTATCCCTGCGATATCAAGCGCTCAGTCGCCTGCTCATCTTCGCTTTGATACAGGGTCTTTGTAGTAATTCTTCCATGTTTGTAGTCGGCCCATAACTGTGTCGCATCATGTCGCATTCCGCCAAATCCATGCTTTCGCAGGTATTTGAAGAACTTCGGTATCAAGGAGATGGCGAATATCGAGGTGTTGAGGTAAACGATGAAGAAGGGCTTGTTGTAGGTTTGATCAGAGAACATGTACTAGGAACCAGCATCAGTATCAACCTCCATGCCAATGTTTTGATGCTCTTACACTGGCGATAAAGTTGTATAGTGTCCATAGAAACACTGTTAGTAATAACAACGCAAAGCCCAATGTTCTTCTCGCAACACCACCCAAGCCTAGTCTCGCCCTCAGTCCAGCCGGTGATCTTGATCTCGATTCCAGAAGGGGACTCGATGGTACTGCCACATCGTTCTCGTTATGTCGCTCGCGTGAATGGGATTCCTCGTCTGATAAAGTCGCCATAGCCGGTGCCATTTCTTATCTAGAATGCGACAATCAGTTTTCCGGATGCGCGCAACTGTGCGCGTCTCGGCCGGAGTCGCGATAAGCGAGGATGTTGGTGATGTCAGCGCAAACAATCACGGAGGTGTTGAGGATATTTCGATTGCTGGGTTTGAATGTGGGAGGCAGATAATATTAGTACAGTCGCGGATGTCGGACGGTTACTGAATTCCAGGGTCTCAAGCACGCAATTAATCGAAGCGGGGATGTTGGTGACATTTTGGGGTAATCATTTGCAGGTTTGAGATAAGGGTTCTCTTTTTGTGCCGGTATCGGGAGTGGTTTATTCCCGTCTTACCAGTAATCCATTCTGATGTCCCGCCTCAACATTCACCCTGTGTGGTTCTGACTAAAACACTTTTAATAAATTTAGCGTAATTTCAGGAATACCCTGTAACGAATGCAGATAGATCATGATCTCTCGTACACAGAAAATCATATTTTGAAATGTGCGCGGATAGATGCAGGGAATTTGGTGGGATGATCGTTGGTGACTAGAACTAACGAGATAGCCTTTATATATAAACCGGATGGTATTGAACAGACATGTTAAAAAGGGGCACCATCCATCTCCATACCCAACGAACATACCTTAGCGGTAAGTTCTCTACTAGTATTGACATTGGCGACGAAGATACTACATGCAGCTTTGCCTTCATGAAAGGATAGAGCAGGATGGCTTCCAAAAACTTGCAACAGAGGTATGGTAACCAAGGTCAAAAAGCAACAACTAGGAGAAATCCTGAGACAGACCATGTCCTAAATTTCAAGACAAATAATTTGTCTAACCCAAGCTCGGGCTCATTCTCTTACAGAAAAGTGTTAACAAGTTGGTGGTACAGCAAAACACCTAGATGATATATTAATCAGTACAAGAAAAGGATATATCCAATTCAATCCTTTATAATTCCATGGCGAAGGACCAATGGAATATCTTCCGTGATTACTTATTGCCGAAGTTTAATGCAACTGCATGTCCCCGTCATGCTTGCCCAAACACACTCATACCCGGTTGATTTCTCGGGGACTCCTGATCCATTCATGGCACTCATTTCCAACACTGTCAACCCGTGCAAACAATTTTTCAAAGTTACCCAATCAAATTCTTGATATATATAATCTACGTCTCTCCTTCGGTTTGCTGCATATCTTGTGCCTAGAGTGTTTCTTTGACTCAACATTGAACCTACCTGAACTACGTTTAAACGGTCGCACGAGTTAAAGGAGCGGTCATTGCCTGCTTTTATAAAGCATCCATGGCCCGGAAGAAATCCGAGAAGAACAACAACATGGAAGTAACCATGGAAAATAACGTGACATCAAAGGAGAAAGAAGATTCACCCCTGACTCGGGACAGGCCCTACATCACGCGCAACGTAACTCGCCGTCTCCTTAACCACAAAAGGACAAGCGAACCTCCACGCTATCTGTCACAACAGGATACCAATTACTGAAGTTTCCAGTGAACGAATATCGTATGTACAGATTATGTCCAGCATGGCGGAATTTCGAACTTCTAGGTGGAGGCATGAGGAAGGCCGATACCAATGGCATGGACTTCGAGAATGAGAAGGCTAAGTACGCTCTTCGGATAGTCCTTGAAATTGCCCACGGCAAAGAAGTACTGGACTACGAAGGTGCCAGCCCTCGCTTCCTATTCTACATGCTCGAGGTCCATGCCTGGTTAGGAAATCCGAAAGTTACTTACGGTAGCGATATGGATCCAACAATGGTCGGAACCCAAGGAGCCCTTTTCTCCCCTTTCTTTAGCAAGAATGTCATTTCGAGGTGTATCTTTGGGATGGCAGAAGAGGCTAAGTACTTGTACCGAGTGAAAGATTTTCTGCTTCTGGCTCTAGTCGCCGAAAAGCTAAGACTTCATCCTGTTATGCAATGGGTTTTCGACAACTTAAGCCTGTTCTGCAGAGCAGACACTAGAGAAATCCCCAAAGAAGTCAAGGATTCCATAAAAGACAGAGGTTAGGCCAGAATACGGGACCTGAAACTTATTGGTATGTCGAGTTGATGTTACGGTACCTCAAACCTCAAATTAATTCTGCAATAGATCAACAACTGCTCAACATACGCGAGTTTTACGTCAAGAAAATCTTTATGGGGCTACGCTTTCTTTCCCATCAACTCCTTTACTTCGACGGAGGCATTCTTCCCAGCGAAAAGATCTTCAATACCTACCAAGACTACAAAGTAGCAGCATGTTCAACGTGCCGGTCGCTTTCGTCGGACGAATTTCACCGAGAACTCATTCCAGTACATCTGTGGCCCCTATGCGCTGAGACATACAAAGGCCGTGTTATTGATCTGATATACGCAACTAGGGATATGGAAGAACGGACTCTGGTTAAAAGACACTGCAATCAGCTAACCCATCTTTACGATCATCTACGACGGATGTGCAGGGTTTCAGCATATTAGCTAAATGAAATTGGTCGGTGAGCTGGGTCTCAATGTTATTATCGTGGCAGAATCACAGAGTTGGGAGCGAAAGATCTGGGTTGCTGTACAGTTATATTGTGAAATTTCTAATGCAAATTTAACTAATTGATCAGTCATGGAGGCTCTATTACGATGAGAACACCATGGCTTGAGGTTCCATTCCTTTGCCCTCAACCAAAACTCCTGCCTTTCTCAAGATGGAGACAGTGTTTTGAACAACCTCGGACTTGACACCCTCAGTTTTTGTAGGGAATCGGACGGTCTTGAGCCATTCCCGCGCGTCAGGTTCTGTATAGCCTAGGCTGCTTGAGATATACGCAACAGCCTCCTCCTGATTCTCATTGAAGTGTTTGATTCCCTGATCCAACTTGCCAAAAAGATCATTGACACGAGCATCTAGACCATTCCGCGTCAGTTTCGTAGAAGCAACGATTTTCCAGCTGCTCCAGGGAGTGTAGATCTCGCCGACACGACGAATCTCACTAGAGTCGTAGAACTTCTTTGATGTGAAGTGCTCCCACATGAAGAAGTCGGCCTCACCGCTGTTGACAGCATTGCGAAGGTTCTCAAAGTTGTTGAGAACAACAGTGTCAGAGAAGGGCTTCTCTGACGCACCCGGGGTTAGCCAGCCCTGTTGATCAGCTAAGACGAAGCCCATCACATAGCTTCCTGAGCCAATGCGAGAGACGCCAATCTTCTTGCCTTTGAGAGAGTCAACGGAGGTGATCTCGGGACGCTTTGCGCCAGTTGAGATAGCCCAGCCTTTACATGTTAGTTACTCTTTCACCGTGAGGATATACACCAGAGACTTACAAAGGGGGGTCTCAACATAAGTGCCAACAAGGCGATATCCCCCGTCACCCTCGATATCCTCCTTCCCAAGACCCGCAATCCATCCCTCAGTCAAGCCAACAGCTACATCGATCTCACCAGCGCGAATAGCCGTGACCATATGGCCGGTGCCAGAAGGGAAGGGAATTAGCTCAGCATCGAGACCGAAGTGCTTCTGAGCAAAATAGAGGGGAGTCGAGAAGTGCTCAGGCACATACCCAATACGAAGAGGAGAAGACATGATTAGAATGTTGGTTTATGATGTACAAGTTGATAGTAACGGACTATTGTGTTTTGAGTGTAGCTGGTTCTTATAAGGAAGGGACCGGATCCGGAGAGACGGATGATACGGATGCGGGGTTTGATTATACGGCCCCGCTACGGCAGTTGACGGTTATGCGAAATAGAGTTTCTAGACATCACGGCATCTACCGTTTATATGCAGAGTTTCCGTGACAACTCCCAACAAAGTATCGATGTCCCTTTTCGATGCGACTGTTGTGAACCCCTGACTGTTTACGTGTGACAACACGACGCAAAGAACACCGTGCAACCATGCACAATATGGAACCTTGGACTCAGTTATGAAACAAATAATCCGACATGATAATTACGCGTATCGCACGGCCCAGGCCTAGGTCACGCAATGGAAAAGAGCCCTACAGCGGCTCGGCGACCCAGAACAAAGGCTCGTCAGTGGCTTTGTAACCCCTGAAATCTGTGTAGCTGCCAGCCACGGAGCTAAATCTAGGGATCTGATGCTGGAAATAGCCTAGTGAAATTTAGAGCTAGCTCAGCCTCCTTTGATTACCTCTGACGTCTTTTCATTTTTCTTCCTTTAAATCCAATTCCAGCCATTTTGCCTTTCCAGGACTATGGCTTTTTTTTTTTTGCTGTTCCTTAACTAAATACTCACTGGGTTGTCGAGATGGCACCGCAGTATCATCCTGTCTCTACTGAGGACGTGGAGCTTGAGTCTCATCTGGACGTACCTCTACTTGATCTTGAACCGCTCGGGGAAAACACAGTAAGCGATAACGAAAGCCTTCATTCTCACTCAGAACCGATTACTAGCCACCGGTATTCACGATGGGGCGTTCGTTCACCGAAACGGATCGTTATCTTGATTTCTATCATTAAATTTTCAGTTGTATTGAGCGCAATGTTGTTACTTTTACCAACTGCTCGTTTGATTGAAGATCTGTTCTGCCACATACACTACAAGGATACCTCTGCGGACATTATTGATGAGATGAAATGCAAGGTTGATGAGGTGCAGTCTCAACTTGGATATCTGTATGGCTGGAACAGTCTTATTACTTCTCTCGTTGGTGAGTAAGCCACCGGCCGGATATACTACCAAATATCAAGTTGTCTAAGGATCCGCAGGTCTTGTTGTGGCCTTTCCATATGGAATGATGTCCGATAAAATTGGCCGCAAACCAACTGTTATGCTCGCGTGGGCGGGTATCGCTGTGTGTTTTCTTTTTGCACCTTTCAGCATGAAAGCGTTTCAAGGCGAGCTTCGAGAAAAACCCTATCTCTTGGTCATGGGAGGATTCTTCCAGGTGTTTGGCGGTGGCGTTCCGGTGATGTTTTCTACCCTCTACTCAATTGCGGCCGATGTCAGCTCAGAGGAAGATAAGTAAGTGTATAAGCGTTCGTTCTCTACTAGCATATACTAATGTCACTCCAAGAGCTAAACATTTCTTATGGCTCACATTCGGTGCTACCCTAGGAGGTATCTCCGGACCTGTCATTGCAGGCATCTTAATGAACAATTTAGGGCCTTGGGTTCCGATATATCTTGTCTTTGTCACTGTTCCCTTCATCATTGGCATCCTCTGTTTTCTACCTGAAACTTTGGCTATCAACCTCAAGCATCAAAAAGCCCATGCTGACAAAGGGGCCCCAAATACTTTCAAGGAGCATATATCCCATGGGCTCAAGGATCTCAAATATTCGGTTGGCATGCTCAAAGACCCCAGTGTTCTTATGATCATGGTGACATTTTTCATGCAAAATGCACGGTTCACGGCTTACACGACAACTTTGGGACAATACATCAGCAAGCACTTCAAGTGGAAAATGGCTGAAGTTAGCTTGATCCTTTCTCCTCTCGGAATACTCAATCTTATTATCCTGGCCGGCTTACCCAAGGTATCGGAGGTCTTGATAGGTCCCCGATTTCGGATGACGGCATTTGGCAAAGATTTGTTCTTGACACGCATCTCGACCGGAATACTTGTCATCGCAGCTTTCTGGCAAGGTATTAGCCACAATGCTGTTATGTTTCTGTTTGGCCTCTTCATTGGGACATTTGGTGCAGCAGATAGTCCTTTGGCGCGCGCAACGGTTACTCACTACGTGCAACCTGAATATACTGCTCGATTATATGCCTTAATAGGTATGATTGAGGTGATAGGGTCGTTCATTGGAGGGCCAGCCCTGGCTTGGTTCTTTGATCAGGGTTTGAAGCAAAAGGGAATCTGGATTGGACTGCCCTGGTTCTATATTTCGTTCCTTTGTTCTCTGGCTTGGATTGCCCTTTTCTTCGCCAAGCCGCCAAAGAAGCGCTCAAGAGAAGAGCCGACACACAGTGATGATTTCGAAACAGAAGATTATATGCCAGATGATCCTTTGCGGCTACAGTAGTGCTTAACACAAGAGCTTGGATGAGGAGCAATCAGCAATTTATTCATTGCAGATTAAAAATGCCAATATTGCAGACGCGCATATATATCTACCATCCCAATCCGAAAGACACCCACATAGAATAATTTTATACGAATATCGTCTGTAACACTGAGATTGAGGAACTAATACTCTTCAGACATAGGAATTAAGATGGCGATATGCTTATCAGTTACCTTCCGAATAAGGCCATGCCCAGGGACTTTTGTAAGTTGACTGGTAAATGAAAAAGCCAACCGAACTCGCAAAGGAAATCGTACCAGCAAGGATTTTGATCCATCATCTCCTCCTCACGGACTCTATTCGTCCGACTTACTCATTCTTTTGATGCGTGCTGACCGATTTCGCGAAAATCAGGTCTCGAATGTGGCGCGGCCCTTTTCGCTGAAGGAAACGTTGACGCGGCGAAGTTGTCAACTGCAACAGAGACATTCTAGATTACGCGTAGTGGTTGCGGAGTAAGCATAATTGCTTGCGACTTATACGGAGTAGGATCTGTGCTATTGTCGTTGACGCATGCACTGGCAAGGGTGCTACCGCGCTATCGGGTATAAGGTCTCAGGGACATCAACTTCATCCTCCTTCACATCGGCTTACTATAAGCTGCATCCTAAGAAGGCCAAGGTTTGTTGTAGCTTGGTTGTTGTCTTGAAAGTTGGTCTGTGGTCTCAGCCCGGTCCGCGATGGACGGTTACAACTCAACGGCCTGTGGCGATAGCCTCTTTGGGCCCAGTGTTTGGGCCGAGGGCTGTCGCGGTGGATTTGACTTCACCTGTAAGTACATTATAGCTATTCGACTCGTACGGCAAGACTAAATATTTCGCAGTATCATTCCAAGACAGCATACTCAGTATCCTTCCATCTGCTTTCTTTCTTGTAATTGCCGGCCCGCGAGCTTTCTACCTTTTCAGAACCCCAGACAAGACCAAGCGAAGAGCGGCATATACGGGAAAACTTGTACGGTCACAATAGGTTTATTAATGTCTGAGCTAACAGTTAGTACATAGATCACTTCTGCTATATACACTGTTTTGCAGGTGGTCCTGGTAGCCCTTGTTCCATTAGCCAAGAAGCTCAATACTCGATTCTCACTCGCCGCGGCCATTCTCAAACTCTTGGCAGCTTTTGCTATTCTCCTCTTGGCTCACGTCGAGCACGTCAAGTCTGTTCGGCCATCCTTTATTCTAACAGCTTATTTGTTTGTCTCACTATTGTTTGATGCCGCCCGTCTCCGTACAGAATGGCTCATGTCACTGAATGTTGCGTATGCTGCAACTTTATCAGCTTCGACGGCCTTCAAACTGGCTTTGCTCGCATTGGAGACAGTTGAGAAACGCAGGATATTGATATCTAGAGAAAAGCCCATTTCGAAAGAGAGCACAAGCGGCCCCTTTAGCCGCGGATTCTTCGTCTGGTTGAACTCATTACTCATTTCGGGTTGGGCTACTGTCCTGACTAACAATGATCTGCCAACCATCTATGAGAAGCTATCGTCTGAAAAACTTGCCATTCGATTTGCAAAATCTTGGAAGAACGGTATGTTTCTTCTCAAGTTAAGGTATTAGTTCTAACTCGAGGCCACAGCAACTTCCAAAAGTAAGAAACCTTCTTTGTTTTTGACTACTGTCACTGTTTTGAGATGGGAACTTCTTGGTATAGCACCGCCTCGTATTGGGATGATTGCCTTGAGCATATCCCAACCTTTCCTTGTCAGCAATGCCCTGCGCTTCCTCACGACGCCCGAGTCTGAGTCCACCATGAACCTCGGTTATGGATTGATAGGTGCCTTCGCTTTCGTCTTCATCAGTTCGGCGGTACAGTTCTCCCGGCTCATATGATCAGCCTCATCTGACTTTGATGCAGTTACTCACGGCTTGGTATGAACATTTGACATTCAGAGCCGGTGCTATGGTCCGCGGTGGCCTCATGACCATGATATACAGCAAGATGATGAAACTACCTACCGATGATCTCGGCGAGTCATCGGCTGTAACACTTATGGGCAACGACGTTGAGACGCTGATTGAGAAGCTTCACATGCTCTTGGTAGAATCTTGGGCAAATACTCTCACGGTCGGCATTGCTATGTACTTATTAGCGGCCCAACTTGGCGCTGTCTGTGTTGTGCCTATTATCACGGCAATCAGTGAGTTACTTTGTGATCTGATAGAGTAAACACTAATCATGTAGTCTGTTTGCTTCTCACTGGGTCCATTGGCAAGATGATGGTCTCTCGTCAGATCAAGTATCAGAAAGCCACCCAAGACCGTATCAATCTTACCTCTGAGGTTCTTGGTTCCATGAAACCAGTCAAGATGCTTGGACTGTCAGAAAGGTTTAGTAGCCTCATTTCTCAGAAACGGGATGACGAAATTAATGCTGGTAAACACTACCGCTGGATCAATGTCTATCTCAACTGTATCAGTAAGCAGGCTTCATAGTAGCTAAAATGATTTACTAACTCTCTTAGCCAACTGCAACATCGGAATGACTGAAGCTCTGACTTTCGGCGCCTATGCACTCGCGGCAAAGTTAGGAAATGGTGATCCATTCTCTGCTGCTCAGGCTATCACGGCACTCTCTATCCTGGGCGTGATGATGGATCCTTTATCACACCTTCTTGGTAGCATTCCTGGATCATTTTCAGTCTTTGGTTGTTTTAGACGAATGGAGGATTTCCTCAATTTAATAGAGAGGGTTGATCGTCGCAGGATTGACAAACGCTACAAAGACTCTTCAAGGTTATATGACGAAAGCTCTCAATCCTTGCAAGAAGCCATAGAGGCCATACCAATGAAAGATATCCCGGTTGGAGCTGATGGGGCTCGAATCGTCATTGAGGATGGTAACTTCCACTGGGGAGACAAGGCTGTTCTTCAAGATATCAACACGACTTTCCCGAGTCATAAGAACGGATCATTGACCATGCTGGTTGGTCCTGTTGGCTCTGGTAAATCAAGTTTGCTGAAGGCTATTCTGGGTGAAACCACTTCTTCAAATGGCAACATATTTCTGAATGCGCCAGAAGTGGCCTTTTGCGACCAGACTCCTTGGGTCATGAATGCTACAATCCGCGCCAATATTATAGCAGAGTCCAAGACCTATGACAGCGCCTGGTTCGAAACAGTCATTAACGCATGTGACTTAACTATCGACTTGGGACGGTTACCCGAAGGAGATCTCACTCAGGTTGGTGAGCAAGGAGTCAAACTTAGCGGTGGACAGAAGCAGCGGATTGCAATTGCTCGTGCCTTGTACAATCGGAAACCGGTTGCTATCTTTGATGATGTGTTTAGTGGGCTTGATAAGGTCACTGAGCAGATTATTTTTACTCGAGTCTTTGGGAAGGATGGTCTTCTTCGAAAGAATGGGACGACTGTTATCCTGGCAACTCACGCAGGTAAGTTAAGTTTACAGTTTTGAAACATATCTAGTTATTAATATTGTGTTAGTGAACAGATTGCCTGAGTCTGACTTTGTCATGGTTCTTGAAAAGGGTGGAAGACTTATTGAGCAGGGAACATACTCTGAGTTACGATCAGCAGGAGGCTATATTCAAGGACTGGACATTTCAAGTCATGACGGCCACGATGATCAACCGTCGGCCGAGGCCCAGCCGACTGGGGAGAACAATGAGGTTGGCGACAAAGACGTGGCTGAAGATCATACTGTTGAAGTACCGAGTGATCGAAGCGTGTTTATGTACTACTTCAAGGCCAACCGGATTCACAACATGCTCACTCAAATACTCCTCATCGCCAGTGCAGGAGTGATCACATCCTTCCGATGTAAGTATCTTGCCCATGGGTTATGAACAATATGGCTGACTTGTACCAGATGTTTGGGTCACCTGGTGGGGTGATGGCAAGGGCCGTGACAGTAGAGATGTTGGCTACTGGCTCAGCATCTATACTGTTCTATCTGCCCTTGAGGGAATCTTGATCACGCTTGCCATTGCGTATGTTGATTCATCTAGAGATGTGCCAGCATAGCTAATTATCTACCAGGATGTTTCTCTTGGTTTGCGCACCTGTTAGTGGGAAACTGCTTCATTCGAGACTTTTGAGCGCTGCAATGAGGTATTGAAGCCACGAAATTTACCAATTTCGAGTATTGCTGACAATTGCTAGTGCTCCCTTATCATTTCTCCATAACAGCGCAGCAGGGTCATTAATCAATAGGTAACTACGGCCGAGTGTATAACTAAATCCATACTGATGATTCCCAGGTTCAGTCAGGATTTGCGCCACGTTGACATCATCCTACCAATGGCTTTCTCGATCTTCCTATTTGGTAAGGAACCTCGATGTCGTAAGGTCAATGTTAACTAATATGTCATTAGAGGTTGCTGCGTGCTTTGGTGCCGCTGGTCTTGCTATGGCGGCTGTCAGCTGGTTCGCCGCATCAATTCCCTTTGTGATTGTTGTTCTCCTCCTCATTCAGCGATTCTACGTGCGAACATCCAAGCAACTTCGTCTTCTGGAGTAAGATACATGCATATCAGGTGGCGTTGTTCAAAATACTGACGTGGTGTGTAGAATTGAACACAAGGCTCCTCTTTTCTCACACTTCCTGGAGACTATCGATGGACTCGCCACCATCCGAGGTTTTGGTTGGACCCAGCCGTATACTGATAAAGCCCTCGCCCGGATAGATGATTCTCAGAAACCATCTTATCTTCTCAATTGTATTCAGCGATGGCTCACCTTGGTCCTGGACATGGTGGTAGCCTTTTTGACAATCATTCTCGTTATCTTTGCCGTCACCCTCCGCGACAAGATTGACCCCTCACTTTTAGGTATTGCTTTGGTCCAGATGATGAGACTTGGTACCAACATGAAGGGCATTATTCTCAATTGGTCAATTCTTGAGACGTCTCTGGGCGCCATTGCGCGTATTCGCATGTTCTGCTCTACTGCGCCGAATGAGCACAAGACAAATGAAGACAATGAACCAGAGGCACTCTGGCCGAGAGAGGGTGCTCTTGAAGTCAGGAATGTTGATGTTCAGTATGAGTAAGCTTGGCATTAGATACTGTTTCGTTCAGTGTGCTGACTTTACAGCCACACCGCTGAACCCGTGCTTCGTGGGCTTACCTTCAGCATTAAGCCCAGACAGAAGCTTGGTCTATGTGGCCGAAGTGGCAGCGGAAAGAGTTCATTCGTCCAAGCACTTCTTCGCATGGCGGAGATTGTCAACGGTCAGATCAATCTTGACGGGCAGGATATCTCAACTGTCCCGAGATATCTGATCCGTCAACGACTGAGCTGTTTAACTCAGGACCCTTTCGTCTTCAGCGATACTATCCGAGCTAATATGGACCCATGCAACACAGCTTCAGATGATGAGATTAGAAATGCACTGGAGCGCGTGGGTATCTGGTCTGTCATCAAAGCCAAGATCGATGATGATAAAGATCCTCTTGAAGAGAAGATGGATGAGAACTTCTTATCCCATGGCCAGCGACAGCTTTTCTGTCTCGCAAGAGCCTTGCTTAAGAGAAGCTCACTGCTTATCCTTGATGAACCAACAAGCAGGTAAGTCGCGTCGTCACGAACTTGCTTTTACCTTCGCTGACACAGTTGGCAGCGTCGATGCAGAAACAGATGCAAGGATGCAAGAAGTTATCCGCACAGAGTTCTCGGACTGTACGATCATCATGATCGCTCATCGTATCGATACATTACTTGATTTTGACAAAGTTGCTGTATTGGATAAGGGTTCTTTGGTAGAGTTTGGAACACCCCAGGATTTGTTGAAAGACGAGGCCGGTGCTTTTACGAGATTGTATCGTGCAAATAAGGGGAGGAAGGCCGAGGGAGTCTGAGTGATAGAGCTCCGTTAAGCATGGAATGTTATTTATGCTGCGGCATTCAGCATCTAGCGAGAATCTCTTGCTGTGGGGAGGTTACTTAATGCCTGTGATTGTTTTCAAATAGACAGAAAATGACATGACTGTGCTTACATAACTATAGATATCACCACTGAATCAGACCTGCCTTACGAATGATGAGAGTATAAGTTCTTTCTTTCGACCCTCTCGCTTTATTTCCAACATCCATTACGACTTATGCTTGACCTTGTATTTCTGTCCTTGCAAATTGAAAATGTATGAAGGCATCATCTTCTGGGCACGATACCCCATCTGCTACATTCGACATGAAATATCACGAGCCTACCGACCCATGTGTGAAGAAGACGAGAACACAGAACTATGTACCTACGGCGCTTGTGTTCAAAGCGTCGACTGGGTGTTTCGCCAGATCAGCCCTACTGGATGGGGCTGGGACCGGTATTGTCGAGACTGTAGGCCTCCTCAAGGCAGACGCAGTGCACGTCTGAATAGGAGACTTGACAGGACTGGAAGAGGGGTGAGGGCTCATAGAGTCATTTTTGCGCCGCCTGGGTTGACTAGCCAAACTAATGAAGAATTGGTGAGAATGTTGCAGGAGGAGTGAGAGAATGGGGAGAAGGGATGGAATGGGTGGTTGCTGAAGACACAATTGATGAGGGCTGCTTTGGATACCTTAATGGTAACTGGTCGACAACTAGGGAAGGTGATATCCTTATTGCACTTCCAAGTTAAAGACCTAATGATTATGATTCTATGTTACAACCACGCTACGCTATTACATTGTGTTTCTTCGTTCGTCTCCGTATGACATGATGGGAACAGGAAAATGCAGTCTGGATCTGTCAACAAGAACACTTGCATATTGACATGAGTTTTCTTGACACACAATATCATTCACTTGATGATATTCTAGAACAACCGCTATATCCGCGACGCAGCTGTCGCGAACTCGTCGTCACAGAAAAAAAGACGAACAAAGAATTTATGCACGCGGACGGTTGAGCAGGGACATTCAATATACACTTGAACACTACCCTGGAGCTTGAGGATTGACAATTCTTTTGTGAATAAACTCATTGCAGGTATATATTCGCCCTGAATCCCGTCATCACTTCTGTCCCCAATAACATTACCAAATCACAACTTCTACACTGACAAGTGTCAATCCTCAACTGACCACAAAAACACCCTAGGTACACTCTTACCAACAATTGACAATCATGTGCGAAATCAAGATCTGGCAGCGCAAATGCGCCATCTGCAAAAATATCGAAGAAATGCAGTACTCCAACCATCAAGGTGGCTGTAACGCGTGCGTTGTGGTGCGAACTACTCTTCCTGATCGATCTCTCCAGGACACAAATGAGAACTACAGATGCCGAGGCTGTCGATTCAGAATGACTTTAGAGAGCCATCAACTCAACAACAAGATCATGGCTGCTCGCATGAAGAAGGCTGGACGTTGAAGGGAAGTAGGCTTGCTCACAGAAGAACAGCTGCAGCAGGATAGATCATGGGATGGTTTACCTTGGGTTTTGGTGTACCGTCGCGGACACAGTATCACTTCAATACAGTATCACAAGTTGCCTTTGAGCACCCCTAAACTGCTTAGATTTTCGTGAGGCAGCGTATCTCAGATGACCGGCCAGTGCTTTGCAGGTCAAACTACACCCTGAATCATTGTTATCCAGGGCAAACTGATTCATCATGGCCACGCGTCGAGGCGTTTGTTCTCGGTGAATCACCATCTTTCATGTCTTTGCCAACGTATAAAGTCCTTTTTATCCTTGCTTTCCCTCTTTACCTCTTTTTGTTCTCTCGCCTAAATCAATCATGTTCCTTTTTCTTATAAAAATCACCGACGTGTCTGCCCCTTGCCGAATTCTACAGCTTGCACAGCATCATGTGCCAAACACTCGTTTACTACAGAACCTGCGCTCACTGTGACGGCCAATTTCACCTCTAGGATACGGCGAAGTTCCTTCCAGATTGTGATGACTGCGGCACCTTTGGGCGAGGTGCTTGTAACGACGGGGTTACTCTGGCCCTTGAGCCTCACGCCGACGATCTTATTCGGACTTATGTTTGTAACGACTGCGAATTCTACAAATTGCGCCACCAAGCTATGCTCTGGTTCTCGCGCTTGAGGGTATGGCCCTAGGAGACGAGTTTCTGCGGAATAGGGGTCTCAGGAGGTTTACATTGCGAAATTGAAGGTCAAACCGCGTGGGAGAATTTCCAAAAAGTAACGATCTCGGGATTTGAGCTTCACGAAAACCGAGCGGAGAACAGCGCGCAAATACTACGCTTGAGAACATAACCAGTTCGATTCTTTGAACATTATCTGCCGACTGGACGTTTTGTCTGAACTTCTCATGGGTACGTCAAATCAGCTTATCAAATGTCCAATCTACCTACTGCTGACAGTTCGTTTGTTCAATAGGTTCTTCTTGGCAAAGAAGATGCATGCTTCGCATAAGCACGATGTCTTAGGACGGCACTTCTTCAAGAACAAGTAACACATCCATTGCTTCACGGCTCACCTTTTTTGTCACTGCCTAGAGGACTTCGCGGGCATGAATGAGACTACTCAAAAATAAAGATTACACAGAAATAAAATACTATAATGGGCACCAGAACGCTTTCTTCATAGAACTTTGAATTATTATGGCAGTGATACAGTTATAAGGGTGGGAATTATTTTGAGCATGAATTAACGTCGGCCTACCTCTAGCCTGCCCCTTGAGGTTTGTCTTCACGTGTCTTGTTTGGCACATCCTGAGGCAGAAATCCCAAGAAACATCTTTCAATAACACAACAGTTCTATTTTGTTTATGAAAAAATACATGACGGGCAATGCTATCCCAAAGACAGATCAACGCCTTCAATGATTAATGTACAGCTGGCTAGTAGCCAATCGTGAAGCAATCCCGCAGCAGCAATGTGAATTCCCCCCAGACATGCATTTTTCCTTCTCTTGCTCCTCATGACTACCCTGCATTATCGTAACATGTAAGAGAGATCTGGTAGATCTCGAAGAATATTTGCGACGATTTCGTCGTCTTGAGAAGATTCCACGACCGTTTGTGGTTGTGGAGGAATTGGTAGTGACACTGGTCGTGGCTTTTTGGGGGCAGTCATGCCTTCCAGTGTATCAACTGGCGTATGAGCCTGGAACTGTTGGCCTGCAAACACACCTTCTTCTCTTGTTGTGACTGGTTTGTTGGAATCACCTAGCAGACCCAAACCCCAAGAGTCCCATGCATTGACTTTATTTGCTTGCGCAATCGGTGATTTGGTCTTATTAGGCACCAGGTTTGCGGATGCAAGACTTTCCAGGAGCGATCTAGGTGTTCCTAAGTCGACTGTCGTTGATCTTGAGTGACTGGATATCAAACTCTTCAAAGGTGAAGCAGTTAAGTCGACAGTAGTCGATCTGGAGTGGTTCGAAGCCATGCCTTGCAGTGCTGGAATGTCACAGGTGTTCGTGGGCGACTGTGCATGGTTAGGTGTAGAGGTTTGTGACGGCACGGACAAAGTGTCCCTAGAAGGATGACCATTGGTAACTGCTTCCACATTTGCAGTGCTTTTGGAGGAATCATCCAAGGGACTTTGAGCCGTAAGCGATGGGTTTCTGGTATGCCACTTGTTGTCAGTTGAATTAGAATCCACAATCGCATCCATGGAAGTGAACCCGCTGTTTGTTTCAACCGTTGGCGAGGAAACCATATCACCCCAATCTTCGTCATCGTCGGTATCTTCACCCCATCCTGCGTTTGTTGGAGGCTGTGCTAATGGAGATGTTGGTGCTTGTGATATGGATACTGGCCGGTTTGTTGAGAGGAGCGATGGGGGGTTGATTGGAGACTGAGGCTCAGAGATTGTAGGCGATGCCGGGAATTTCAAGGGCTGGGTTATAGAGATGGGTCGGTTCGTAGGCTCCAATGGGGTCGGCTTAATAGGAGAAGGAGGTTCCTCAGTAATGCGTGGTCTTGGAGGAGATGCCAAACGCGGTGCTCTTGTTTTTGAGACAGGGGATGTCTTCGTAGTTTCAATTGGCGATGTTTCTACGGATGACCTTGGTTCGCTTGTGGTTGAAGTGCGAGGTACAGAGGGCGGTGCAGCAACAGTTGGTGAAGGAATTGGGTTGCTGCTCCATCCAAAGGCTGCTGCCGTAGGGGATGCCACAGTGCCTTTAGAAGCCGCTGAAGTCTGTCTCGAGTGATTCTTCCTCGCCAAAAGCTCTGAGATTGAGAATTCTGTGGATGGCGCCGATGAGTCCCAATTGAAGATTTTTGCGCCAGCTGCACCACCTCTTCGACCGAGAACAACCCGTCCAGTAATCGAGTCTTCCTCCATCCATCGTCTGACGATCCTGATCGCCTGTTCGCGCACGTGAGAACTTCCCCAACCAACACGCACGTAGTTCTCGTCGTCTCCTAAGTTGTGCTTCCGCATTGAACCAGGCCTCGACACAAGATGCCATGCTTTGCGTTCAGAGATTGAAGTGAAACTATCGTCAATAATGACATCGGGAATCGGCTCCGGTGACGGAAAACTCTTTTCGACCGAAGGGAAGATACCATCCAGCTTTGTCATGTCGATGGAGAAAGGCACTGAGGATGCCTTCGGTCGGACTGAAGTTGGCGCTGTTTCTTTCATCGTTTCTTCAAGCGCTGTAGTCACAGGCATCGCAGCCTTGATTTGAGGAGCTTTTACTTCCAGTTCTTTAGCTTCTTCTCGTTCGGGAGCCTCCTTCAGAGGCGATTCAAAGTCCGACCACGAGTCCGACTCTGTTTGTCCTTGATCATCCTCTTTGGGCGACTCTACAGGTCCGTCTTCCATGACTTGCTCCTCCTCTTCCACGGTTTCCTCGGACAAAATCTCTGCTCTCGTTTCCAGCTCAACTTCAGACCTCTTCACCTCTAGCTCCAGCTCCAGCTCATTCTTAGAATCAGAGTTTGATTCTGATTCCGAATGTTCCTTCAACTCTGCCTCTGGTTCTGTCTTAACTTGGACGTCATGCTCAACCTCTTCTGGCACATCGCCTTTCATCTCAATCGCAACGTCGTGCATTGAGGTATTATCGGAAACTTTGCGCATTGATGGATCGATAGGTGAAGCACTATGACTTCTCTTAGCTATATCATCGTACATCTCCACCAATTCAGAAACCTTATTCGACAGTTGTCGTAAAGCAGGTGATCTCGTTCCGCGCTGTAAAGCCGGCCCAGGGACTCCATTTGGCGATCCCGGTCGTCCTTCATTTTGGCTCAGTAAAGGACTTGGCCCCCTATTCAAAAGCGTTGGGTCAGGTTGTTGCCAGATATCTGCTGCATTCTCCTTCAGTGACCGTGCAGGAGACGATGTTCTGGTCGCAACACGTCCTATAATCGGCCGCAGTCCCTCACCAAAACTAATTGCCGAATCTCCATTATCCTCCTTCCGTAATCGTGCCGCTTCAAATGTCGGCGATCGATCCCATGGATCCGGCGTCGGCGATGGTAACCTAGAACCAGCTGGACTACCCCCTATAGGCCGCAAGCCGGGACTTCTTCCCCATCGCGGGCTACTGTCTTTACCCGCCTCGGCCCATCCGCCCCAGGCATCATCGTCTTCATTCCAGGGCGTATTAGCAGGCGAAACGCGCTGCGAGCTGCCCGAATGGTCTGCGATAAAGTGCGCATGTGGCGGCGGCGCGGGAAGGTCTATTTTCGGGGGCTCGTCGTTGGTCCAAGGAGAACCCCAGGGATCCTCCATGCTGGGCGAGCAAACATGTCGCGCTGCTGATAACAGGAGAAGAAGTTGAGAGGATTAACGAGAGCGAAGGATGTTATTGTGATCGTCTTATCATTTCGTGCGGTCGAAGGAATGTAGTTTAAAGTTCCAAGGCACAAGAGGCGAGATGCGTAATCGCCTGCAAGACTTAGGCAGTAATAAAGAGGGTTCAGTGATCGAGCACCATCAATCGAATGAATACAGATACCAACTGATTCGTAGCTTGGAATCGAGACGAGGCGTTGAGCTTAGCGGGACGCAAAGTAAATCGTCAAGTTGTTTTGGTTTGAGGGAATGAGGAACAGTTGCAGAAACACGTCCACTATTATTCGTGGATCCTGCATCTTCAGGGGCGCGCGGTCCCCCAGGTCTGTAATTTGGCCCCGCAAGCTCCGTCATCACCATCAGGAGCTCAGACAGAAATGATACTCTTATTGCTTTACACTTCCGAAATCGTCACCAAACATCATAAAGGCCCTACATCAATTAGCAATAAATTGGTATTCGGTTCACCAACCTGAATAGTATAATGGCATCTACTCCATGTCTACCTCATGCAATGTCAGATACATCGACATCGCGCTGATGTTTGCTGTAAAATTGTACATCAACCACCCTTTTCCATTCCAATCAATTCCATGAAGCAATCCCAAGCAGACCTTTCACTCCGACGCTAATATTCAGCCAAAAAATTATCATGTCATTTCCCATTCTCCCAATCAATACTCACGAGGCAATCTCATGCCCACTCTTCAGCGCCCACTCCTTGGAGCGCCCTTTGCCGATCTTCTCTGCCACCAACTCTACCGTATTTTTCACTTCGGTACGAGACACGTCGTCCCGAAATTGATGGTAAAGAAAGTCGATGATTCCAACCTTGGACAAAGCTTTGTTACTCAAAATAGCTCTCTTCACATCGTCAAGTAGCTCAGACTTGACAAGCTTTGGCACATCACCACTACCTCCGTTGCCGCCTATCAAGGCTGAAAACGCATTGGTAGGAGGAGGGGGCATCTTGGCGCCAGCTTCGGATGCAGTCGTGGTTCTGGGTGGTTTGAGTGTCTTGTTCTTGACTTCTGGTTCCCAATACGCTGTGGAGAATGGATCGATGCCCCAGGTTTGCTCAAGTCCATCTAGACTAGGTTAATATATATTCATCCCACTGAAGTCCAACAGATACTTACCATGCATGAACTCCATTCTGTGTTCATAAATGACCTGATTCGAAACAACATTTCCATTTTCGAAGCAGATTCCTGTGCTGTCTGGCTCTATTGTATTTGCAAAGGTTCGTCGAGATAGACCAGCATCTTCCGAATCATCAAGGAATCCGTCCATGTCATCTTCGTCATCCATCTCCTCCTCATCTTCATCAACATCGAGGTCTTCACCTTCCTCTTCCTCCTGCCACTCAGCTTCCGAGTCGTAGTCATAGTCAAGAGGCAATCGTCTTGCGGTTGGCGTTCGAGCCAGTTGACTCATATTGAGCTTCCCCAGTACAAATGGTTTGAAAGTCACCGTTCCATAGTAGGGGGGGCGCACATCTTGTGAAAAAGAAATTATCTTCATCGGCACCTTGGAAAGCTTCTGACGGGTATCCCGCATGATCTTATCGGCATGCTCAGGCCCTGCGTTTTCTGCCTTCTCTGTTTCCCTGAAGACTTGCTCCATGATGTGCTTAACTGGATGATGGAGCATACCTCGCTTTGGGGGCTTGCTTGGCAAAGAAAAGAGGCGGACCGCATCGAATCGAGAAGCCTCTAATTCTCCAGCTCGCTGACCACCGATGCACTCATCCAGTATCTTTGATTTGACCTCGCGCGTTTCGGTGTCCATCTCAGGCCCAATGTGGGCAACTGTTGTGTTATCCTTGATGAAAAAAGGCTTGAAAATCTTCTCATATTCGGTCTTCTGGGGCTCGCTGGCAGGCTTTGCTGGACTAGGATCTCCTGGTGTGGCATTCTTAGGCCGGGTATTATCGGCGACCTTCTTAGGGGTGCTTGGAACCTTGAAGAAAGAGCCGAGCGTTCGTTGCTGTCGAGCCTTCTTTTCCTCTTCCTCTTCCTTGCGCTTCTTCTCTTCCTCCTTGCGCCTCTTTTCCTCTTCTTTCTGACGCCGTTTTTCGTCACGTTCCTTGGCTTTGGCAGCCTTCTCCGCGTCGGCCTTGGCTTTCTCAACTGCTCGGATAGCTGCTTTCTGTTCGCGTTCTTCTTTAAGTCGAGCAGCTTCCTTCTCCTTTTCCGCCTTCAACCTGGCAGTTTCCTTTTCCTTCTCGGCCCTTTCAGCCGGTGTCAGCTTCTTTCTCTTGACTAGTGCCGTCGTAGGTTTGGAAGCCGACGTGACAGTCGTTTGTTCTGGTTGTGTCTTGATTGGTGTCCGAGGAGTTGGAGATTGGCGAGGAGGAGTGCTGGTCCCAGGATCACTAAGCTCTGAGGAAGCTGGTGATGGGGCTCTATCCCCAGATGAAACGGAAGGCAATACTATGGCCAATTAGTTTTCATCGCAACTAATGCGTTTTCTCAACTTACAAAACTCTCCATTCGGTTGATCGGGGGCCAAAGAGGGCAGCTTGACATCTTCGGAAGTTTCTATTCCATCATTATTCCCCATGAATTCATCGTGACTTCTCTTGCGGCCAGTAGCCTCAGATTCTTGAATGTTCGGTGAAAGTTCGTAGAGGGGCATTGTGCGTTTTTGCGAGCTGTTCAGCTCGATCAGGGCTCGTTCAAAGCGAAAAAGTTGTGAAGCTGCGGAATATGAAGGCGATGACCAATAACAGTCGTTAGGAAAGTGCTTGTTAGGTATCGTACCGTGAGTTAGAAGAGATCATGTGATTAAAGGTCGATGAGAAGAAACTAAAATGGAGGCACAATCATTCCATTCGAAGAAGTTTTGCTTTAGAGCCTGAGTTGTTTGGAGAGAAGTGGATGATCTCTTCAGTAGGTACACGAGATCCGCAGGTGGCATGAAGCAATCAAGTTGAAAGGAAGCTCCCCAAAGGGGACGAAGGTTAATGGAAAGCGCGACCTGACGCGTCGATTTGGCGCCAAGTTTAAGTGGGCAATTAAGGAACGCGTTAACAAAGTTGATTGGGAAGGCGCGGCTAAGCCTCGGTCAGCTAAGCTTCAAGGGTCTCTGTGGCTGTGCCCCGCGTGGCAGCCTGAACGCACGCCGCAAGCGCTTGCGGCTAACCTGGTAATTCAACGATCGACATGCCCATTTCGACAAATTGCCATCCACTGCCAACATGGGGATCCCCAGTGATATCATTAAGGGGCCCGATCTCGTAACAGCAACCGAGAATAAACGATTGGCGCCGCTAAGGGACCTGAGTGAAACGACTGGACAACCAAGTGGACGGTAACGTCACTGCAGAAGGATTTGCTCAAAAATGGACATTACGAGAGGGAGCCGATCAGCATTAGATCCACAGAAAATTCAACTTTACGGAGTCAGGCATAGAAGAATCATAGATCTTTGAAGCCCCCCTTGCTCTCATATGAGATCATGGGGTGGTATCTCATTAAGCATACTTGTATCTTGAATCCTGGCTATAGTAGAGGGCAGAGGTATCCTTCAAACATTATGTCCGTCGACGACAGTGGAGTCCCCGCTCCAAATGCACACTTCGTCCATTCAAGAGGTGTAGAGATGATGATAGCGAGAGATTGGGAAAGGAAATTCGTAGGGTAGAAGGTCCCGGAAAACGATAGGTGGTGTAGAAAGCCAACAGTAAAACAATGCTAAACGCCGACCAATGCAAGTCACCTCCTGATACGAAGTGTGTTGTAAACGAATTATGGAGACAAAACCTCCTTTTGGCTTATCGTGTGGTAGTATAGTTTTTCATAACCAGTTGGAGTGTTTGTGGCGTGAAATACCATCTTAATCGGGGTTGGCGATAAAAAGACGGCCAGAGGTAAGGGTAGATGTTCGTTCATCCACACTTCCACGTCTTCTCAGCTCATCAGCTGACTTGACACTCTTCTCTCGAGTAAGCGCCGAATGCATGAGGGAGTTGGAAGCCAATCTAGGAGCATTGCTTAGCTCTCCCACGTTATCGGCGCGCTCACCACTACTGCCGCTCGCCATGCTGCGAGCCTTGCCGCTAGCAGCGTCGTCGACAATATCTTCAGGTGTAGCCTCCACCAAGCTGCCAGTGCGCTCAGGTGTGTCGCCAGGACTCCACCTTCGGCTATGCTGGCTGCCCATGCCTCCCGATGTTCGATAGGCAAGATTTCGGCGGCTGCTAGTTGTGCTGCTTCGTCCGCTGCTCCCCGTTCTACGGTGATGAGGGCGGCTTCCAGCATTTTCGTCTTCGCTGCTCTCAGCCTCAACTTCAGTAGCACTTAGTCGCATTGGCACACCGCCAACACCAACGTGGTTCTCGCCAGGAGCGTAGCCAACAACTGGCGTCTTTCCGTGATGTCGAATCTTGGGGATCTTGGCGGCGACCTTATTTGTAGTACTGAGACCAGTGCTTGTTCTTGCTCCGGCTCCACCGGAAGCACTGCGTGATCCACCTACGACCTCGAGAGTTGCCCGCATCTTTGCAGCACGCTGTTGAGCTAGCAGTCGTGGGTCTTCATATTGGGAGCGATCACACCAGACGGTTCCCTTTTGTTTCCGGAGAAGAGCAACATAGCTGGAGGGTTGGCTGCTAGCTCCGCCTGAGCGGCTAGATGTGGAGCGGCGAAGCTCAGATTGTGAGGAAGAACGGTAGGCGGCAGGAGGAGGAATGCTCGAGGCGGTGCTGAAAGTATTGACGGAAGGTGAGCGACGGTTCTGCGAGAGATTGGGGCCCGGTTGGGCAAGATGAGAAGTCTGAAATTGCATGGGAAAGGCGGTTGAGGAAGTAGTTCGTGTTCGAGAATGTCCGTAGCCGACTGTCTGGTCGATAGGCCCTCTCATGGCCTGGGGTTCCAACATGACCAAAGGACGAGGCAGCGTCGAGGGGGGACGCCAGGTACTTTATGTGTTTGCTGATCGCGGGTAGCAGCGTCTGTCCGAGAGTAGGGAGAGAGTTTGGCCCGGTCGGGCGCGGCTGGGCGGGTTATAGAGGGAGCCGAAAAAAGTGAGACTGAGCTGAGTAGCGCGCCAGAAAGCGGGGCGTTGGAGCCAAAAGGCGAAGGATGGGAGGGTGAGTGTGACGAAAGCAGTGAGTAAAAGAGATGCCCAAGTATCGTCAATATTTGAGGTAAAGATATCTATCTACCAATATGGGCAGTTTTGGTGTTTTGTTTGTATGTGTGAGAAGAAGAGGGAGCGGGAGTGAATGGTGGGCAGACTACCTAATAAAGAAGGATTTCGATTCCCCGTCAGTGTGTGAGCAAGCACTGGCAGTGGCAGCCAAGCAGTCCAACGTTGCATGGGCCATGGAGGGGAGCCAAGCGGAGGGTACCTTGGTTAGTAGGTTAGGTGAGGTCCGGGGTGGGCTTAGTGGGTTCAGCGCTAGTGGGTTGGTCGCCTGCAGGTGGATCACCGCTAGCAGGCGGACACTTTCCATGAGGTGAACAAGGGCATGAGGTCGAAGGGCGAAGCACCTTCTGTGTCAAAGGTGCTGGATGCGGCTGCTTGTACGGGAATTGAATGTACTGCTATGATGTCGAGTTGTAGATCCTTAATTCTTGGCTCTATTGCATAAGATTATTGGTTTCTGGCTTGGGAGATATTACAGGACGCAGATTGGAGGTTTAGTTTCGCCCATAAAGAATTGATGTTTCGCGAGAATTGTAGCCAATGTCAAAGAGTGAGGGAGAATGTGGAACATGGTGCGTTATCGTCACTGTTGTTACATCCGTCTCGTCACCGAACGCTTCCATCAGTGCTGAACAACTTGATTTCCCAGGCCATCCTTTATTCAATGCCTTGGTCTGCAACAGATTTGTTGGCACGTTATTAAAATGCTGGTCCTTAATCGCCCATCATCAACCTCTTACAATCCCTCGGGGTGTAAAAAAGGCTTGAGACGCTAAGGCAGGAAACACAATTACTCATTATACGTACACCCTAAAGCATCGAATTGTTGTCCGATTACTTTCGTCACATAGAATACAAGGCTTAAATTTTCTGTCATCTCCTGGACTACCCAGTTTCAACTCCAACTTGAGCAACTCGTGCTAGAACCAGTCAGCCCTGGCGCCCCAAACGTGGGCCAGCTGAAGGCACACCGAAGAAGAGCCTGATGCGCCATCCAATCAGACCCCTGCAACCAACCGTGATGTCATGCAAGGCCAAGTGGGTAGACACTAAGGATGATGTCGACAAGACCTGGTCTGGCCGGGCTGCTCTAACTATCCCCGTACTCGTCTCGTAGGGCCGTAGCGGCTTGTTGCTGAGGCGTTTTTGTCTGTTGTTCTGAACTGAACTGAACCAGACTAGCATGCATGAGCAGATAAGCGACAGGCGAGAGAATACCTAACGAATGCGATGACTGGGGTTTTGGTAATCTCCATGTCGCGACCAACCGAAATCTAATTGAAATGATTCACATTTGCAAGAGAAAGACTCAAAAGGCCTGTTGTCTCTTGGTTTATTAACTTGTTCTGCTGTCTCTTCCTTAACGCATCATTGCCTCTGTAGAGTCACTCAACTCTCACATACCCATAGTCCCTGCAAAGACTCTGTAGCACGCTGACAATGCGTCAAATAGCATGCCACGCTCGCCGGGGAGGCCATTTTGCAGAATGGGGACGCTGACGAGACCAACAGTCAGGGTGATGTGAGCATCTCGAGACATTAAAGGCAATGTTACTGTCACTATCGCCTTCACTGAACTGACGTGGGAACCCCTACTGCAGCACGCATTAAGCCGCGCCAAGAACTGCCCTTCTTTACAATCCCTTATTAGATTCAGGTTGCAGGGGGGTTGGGGTCACTGCTGTGTACTCGCAGTACAGTCATGGATCAAGGGCAAAATCCCGCGAGAAACCTAACTTTTAGTAGGGTCGCATTCATTGAGATTCAGCTGCCATAAGTAGTTGGCTTGAACTCTCGTCTCTCTCACAACGGCCATACCCAATGTTTGTCTCAATAGCCGTTGCCTGGGGGTATTAAAAGGAACCGTTCCAGCGGATGCTCCTTGCGCTTCTGCCCCGCGTCGAGGGTATCGCAGGAATTCGATAACAACAAGAGAAGCTTGAGAACTGGTAACACAAATGACTTGACACAAAAAAAGGCACCACGATGAAAGTCGATGTGACCCCTCGAGTAACTGTCATGCCGCCTCATCAGTAGCAGGGACCGTTTGGATTGGCTGACTACACAAACATCGGTATGGTGATTCATTATCAAGCCTATACTTCCTTGCGTTGTTACTCAGATAAGGGAGGCTAATCGAAAAGCATACCATGAGAGATTGCTTGAGCCTGATGCATTGAGACAAAATCCAAGCACAGCGCCCTCGGAGTTGACACAGGTGTAGAGTCACAGCTATTGGATGGACCCCGAAAGGCATGGGCTTCAACTAAATTCCCGTGTGATCCAATCGTTTACAGAAGCGAATGTCTTGTGCCATGTGTGCGGAAAGTTCCTAGACTCAAAAGGGCTTTCTAGAGACTGAAAGGACATTTTAGCCAATCTCAACACCCGTGGCCTTTGAAGTAACTTTCCATAGATCCAGTGCAACCTCGACCTGTGCCATACAAATGCAGACGGCCGCAGTACATACATAATACGTTGTACAGCCAACCCATCGCCCGGGACCGAGATTTTGATTCGGCATGAACTGTATGCAGGAAAGGTCGATTTTGACAACTGGCATTCAAACGTGAGGTATATCACAACGAGTGACTTTTTGAGGCTTGTTTCTCAACGGCTGGAAGAAGATGGCGTTCATAACAGTCAATAGCTTCAATTACTCCTCCATATCTTACCCGTAGATACCCTTGCAGGACGAGAGAATACCACCTAGCTAAGGTTTACAAGACCTTACTCAGGCCATGCGTGGAGTTCATGTAAGCGCATTGGTGAGCTACAGATCGACCCTTGTCAAAGAAAAAAAAAACCCTCTAAGGATGTCAGATGAACTGATGTTTCCCATTAAAAATCTATCTCACCTCAATTGTTGACTCTTCTCTCTTCTCTTTTCTCGATGAGGGTGTTCCCCCGCTTTCTCTTTTGCATACAGTATAGCGCAGCCCTGTAGAGCTGAGCTTATTCCAAACTCTCCCACCAGGTTTTAGTCCTGCTGCAAGGAGACGTTTTATTCTGTTGAATGACTTTATCAGAGCTTTTTCCTTTTTCTTCCGCCCACTTCGCTGTCCATTCAGTTCAGCTCCGTTTGACTCCGGGGACTGGGGAAACTGCAGCCTTTCGTAGACCGACCCCGACCCCAAATGCAAGGATGTGCAGCGGGGGGCATCCATCGCATCACCGTGATTGTTGTAATGTATTGATCAGTGAGCACCATTGTGGGTATCTGTCAACTGCTTCAAATGATAGGCCAGATAGGAACCAGAGCAAGGGGACATTGACATCTGATTCATCAGATCATCCTGCATCTACAGGATCACCAAAAAGCCCATGGAGAATTCAGGTTATCGATACAGCCACCGGTTGATATATCGGGCAACGGATCGGAATATCATTCTCAGATCCCAACCAAATCAGACTTATACTGTGCAGTAGAATACCCTGTCAGAGCTGCTAATTAAATCAGAGGAAAATAGCTCCGGCTTGAGTCACGTCACGTTAGCATCAGCTCAATTCTGATCCTTTTGGAAAGGACTTCACGTCATCGATAATAATGTCCCAAAGCGACAACTTACAATTGACTTTCTGATTAGTTAGTATCCGTTCTCGCTTCGCTTGTAAACGCTTGTAAACGCGCAGTTCTCCACGTGGGGTGCCATTCGGCCATGACCGTGTGGGCTGGCTGCAAGCACCAAAATGAGTTAAGAGAAGAGAACCACCACCAACACGACAGTACAGCAGTAGTACGTAGCAGAAAACTTGATATAGTATCGTCTTGGCCGAATTCTCTTTGAGGTTGTTAGACAAATGTCTCCAGCAGAACATCCACAAAATGGGCCGTGTTCCGACTCGCCAAGACTATGGAAACTCGAAACTGCAGATACAATGCATGTTCCATCCCTTTGAGTCCTGAGTACTTGTCACGCCAAGGCTGTCAATGTCGAGGACTTGTTTCTCATGCCACTGCACTTACGTGTATGTAGAGATCCTCATATCTTTCGATAATCTGATCAAGGAAATCTGGTGGCGAAACTCAAAGAAAAATCCTCATCTCGGTCCTTTATCGTCTCTCAGATCTCTTCTTGAGCGGACATCTGGTTGCCGAAAGTCTGGAGCGTTCCAAATCTGTCCACGCCGCTCCAATGAGCCCAGGAAAACTTGAAAACTATCAAGCTAACTTGCGCTTTGAGCTTAAAAGGCTTGAGGGACCACAGTAGATGGATGGCTAGAGTTTAGCTGATTGGTCTGATAACTTGACCTTTGACTCTTGCATCACGCGAGACAAAAGAGAGTTGCACTGCAATTGTCAAAGCTCTGGTTGCTTTGGTACAAGTGCCTGAATATCCGTGATAGCTTCCTTGGTTTCCCGCTGCCAAGGCCCACAGAGTCTTCCAGTATCCTGGCACAACCTGGTCTCCGAAGCTTCCGCCAAGACCAATTCCGCGGATAAAACATCAGCGGCGATAACAGTTAGGAAATAAAAGATAGCCAGGGCCCATTGACAGCTTGCGATCTCGATCTCGCAGTTATCGTTCCATGATTTTTCGTTTTTTGAAACTCAATAAACTTTCAGCGGGAGAATTCCTCCGTTGTGACCACACCATCCATGTCGCAAATCAATAATTCTTATTTCATGTTAATCGGCATTCACATCCAGACCTGTGAGCAGTGGAAACTTGAAGAAGCTGTCACACTTTACAATTTGTAACATGGCGTTATGTAGGAATATCTGCCGGGCAGTATCAGCCTTTTCAGGAATGTGCCGTTTTAGATGGTGTGTAAGAGAATTACAATTCCCGTGTATAGACAAGGTATATGCCAACTTATCATCGATAGAACCCTCTGTTATAAGCTGCAGGGCCCTAGAGCTTCGGACCATGGGATACGTATGCAGTATCGTGACGATGCGATTTTCAACATAAGCAGGATTAAGGTGGTAATGTTGAAACGCCACCACAAATAACCAGTTTAATTTCGATGTCGAATTCATGAAATCTCTTCCTGATCGTGAGTTGGCAATGCTGACCGATGAACTTCAAGAGCTTAATCGTTGGAACCAGGAACAAGGGACAAGGCACCATCAGGTTCAGCTCAAACAAGTAAACCAATATCGATAAGCCGTGTGTTGTTCGCTGAGTGGTCATCAAAAGCCCATACAGGCCTCAAGATTTACAAATCCAGTATCTTAACTGCAGTGACACACTCTTACACAAGTGTGTCCGCGGATGCAGTCCCGCTTAAGCTGAAAAGACGCCCATGTAAGCACCTAGCCACACATAAAGCCTTGGTACGTACATGATAGCTTGAGGGAGATCTTCACGGGAACCAAACTCGGCTGAGAGGCAAAGCTTTCAATTCGCTAACTGAGTGTTTATAACATAATGCAAGTCTTATCGCAATCACACCGATTGATAGACAAGGTGGGTGAAGATGCGGGGAAAACTGTTTCCTTTCTCGCACTGGCAACCGAAACGGGCATATTCCAGCTTCTCATTCGCCAGTTTTCGCGGTTGTCGTGATGACATTGCTATCACGATGCTACAGTTTGTTTACTTTCTGCACGATGGGCTCGGATGTTCGGCAACAATGCTGCGTTACCAGGTAAAACAAGTCGATCAAAACAGACGCTTGAGTTTCACCATGATGCAGTTTGTTTTCAGGGTACATTGGCTTGATCATGCGTTGTTTATGTCTTATCAATGTCAACGCTCATCTCTTTGTCATGACAATGGATTCTGGTGCGCTGACCGTTGATCCGGTCTAGCCATCTCCAGGAACATGTCTTGGACGACACAACACACGTGGTAATAATGAAGTCATCAAATCACTAATGAAAGATCTGGATCGGACTTATTCTAGTTAGTGGGTTCCTAGCTAGAGCTACCAAGGAACCTCAAGCTCCTACTGCGTAGTAGCGTCGATCAAGCGTTGAGCTGGTGCTTGGCGTAGTCCGTGTAAGTCAAGTCTATGCCAGGGAGTTAATAAACCCCTCAGATCTCGACATCATGAGGGAAATATTGGAAACGAGTTTTACTTTTCTCACATCTGGAATGAACTTATGAAGCATGCGGTGTTAACCTAGTAGCACCAATACGTGTTACCAAGCGCTCTTAGGTGATGAGGCTCAAGACAAACACTTGTGAGTCATAAGACTTGCTACCTAGGTCCTTCGTCTTGGTGAAGGGCATTAACAATATACGAGCATCTTTTCCTTCCAGTTCCGCCTCAGAGAAATGTGATTTGCTTTTACCATCGGTGTGTGTTTATTCTCGCCGGTTTATCGTCGCACACGGGGCAGTTTCTGAGTACCATGAGTCAACAGTAGCACAATGTGTTCAATGAAGTATATTCAAGAACACTATCTCGCCAGACATAGCTTATATCTGATCACTTCTTCTTTTCAATATCACCTTTCGAATAAACACGTCAGCAACAGCTTATGCTTGGGCTACGTTGTCACTGAAACATCAGAGGTCGGCAAAGCCGGATACTACACCGCTGGAAGTCTGAAGAAGAAAAAAACTCCACAACATATGATAATAAGGTTTTTGAATAAGCTGCATTACATGTACCATGGGAGTTGGGAAAGGAACAGACACTTACAACACCTTAATGATGGAACACATATGTTCATGTACACATATTAAGTTCAACGGTCAGATAAGGTTGGACAACGTACCAACGCCATAATTCTAAAATCGGGTTCAATTCCTAAGTGACGAGATCTTTCTTCTTCCTTTGTATTTCCTACGATCTTCGTTTGTTCCATCACATATCAGCGTCCGGGGGCGGGAAGATTCCATCCATGCACAGCAATATATCTTGGGAGTTGGCGGTACAGACTCCGAATCAAAGCTTGGGTTAGAATTATGGCATTTGCTTATGATGACATTCATCTTTTCTTGAAATCTTGGATTAAAAGTGTGGTCAATAACAGCGCTTGAGATTTCATTACACCTACACAGATATTCAGAAACTTTGCTGCAACGTCTCAAGTGTAGGGTAATTCGGCAAATGAAGTCTTGTTTTTGCCCCGTCTTGGCTAGATTCGTTTTTGTTTCTTTTAGCGAGAAACCCGTGCACTGACGTCAAAAGCAATTCATTCGTTCATCTGAACTCGAAGCTCCTGACCTTAGTGGTCAAATCCATTCAAGATCATCAGGGAGGGGCACGCTGATGGGTTCGACGCGATCCAACAATTTTTCTTCCACGAGCTTAATTAAGCCCAAGCGTTTTTTTTAACCCCTTACTTAGCAACTCGACGTTCGTTCACCTGCTCGATGCTGCAAGTTTCTGGTCGTAATATATTCGGGCTGTGAGCAGGTGTCATGAAGTTCGCTAAAGAGCTTGAGCGAGAAGCTGTGCCTGGTAAATATTTACGAATTGTCTTGTATATTGGCATCCACTAACTTTGAACGTGTAGAATGGCGCATCAAGTATCTCAACTATAAGCAAGGAAAGAAACACATCAAAGCTGTTGGTAGAGCTCTTGCTCGCGCAAATGGAACGCCTAGAGGTCTCGGACAACTTCGCACAAGCACCTTTGCCTCGCCCGCAACACCGCGACAACCATTTACAAGAGGAAACATGGCCTTGAACTCCGCGACGATCCCCTCTGTATCGGCTGTTGCACCTCCGAGATCGATTCCGACACCGCGAAGCAGAACCGCCGAAAATGAGTCCCTCACAGATTCGGGCGATAACCGACATTATGGCAGTTTTGTCAACACACCACCAGAGCCTTCGCCTTTGGCTGGGGAGACCAAACATGCCGAATTTCAATTACCCGCCCCTGCGCTGAAAGTTCATGATCATGAAAATGATCTCCCAGATTCGCCTGCTACGGCCGGGCCCTCTGATGTGCTGCGACGAAATGTTCAGCGAATTGATCCTCGACGAACATCATCAGCTAGTGTTGTATCGACCATCGCATCCCCAGACGTGAATAATTCGAACAAGAAGCCATTATCATCAGGTATTCAAGATTCACCTTCTCACCTCCGACGGCTTTTTACCCACCAATCAACCGCAAAAAGCGATCGAAGAGTGGATATTAATATGCAGAACTTCGACCTGGTCAAAGAGAGGGAACGGGAGTTCTTCGACTTTCTCGATTCTGAACTGGAAAAGGTTGAAAGTTTTTACAAGATGAAAGAAGAACAAGCTGGGCAGAGATTGGATATTTTGAGAGTACAGCTCCACGAGATGCGTAACCGTCGAATTCAGGAAATGGCCGATGAGCGAGCCCGGGAGGAAAATTCGCAGAAAAAAGGAACTCATGACAGCGCCAATGGCAAGCTTAATGGGATTATGGACCCAATAAAATCCAAGATCTTCCCAGTTGGTCCCAACACGAAGGCGTTGCAGAAGATGAATTCGACTCCCAACATCAACGGTATCGTGGGTGACGCAGAGAGAGACTATATCCGTCGTCCAACTCACCACGACGTCTCATATCGTACAGCAAAGCGCAAGCTCAAGCTTGCACTCCAGGAGTTCTACCGTGGCCTTGAATTGCTTAAGTCATATGCAATGCTCAACCGCACAGCATTTCGAAAACTCAACAAGAAATATGACAAAGCTGTCAATGCCCGACCTCCATATCGATATCTCAACGAAAAGGTCAACCAGTCATGGTTTGTCAACAGTGATGTACTTGAGGGACATATCCGAACGGTGGAAGACCTGTATGCTCGCTATTTTGAGCGCGGCAACCACAAGCTAGCCGCTGGCAAACTCCGCAGTTTGAACAAAAAGCCCGAAGACCAGTCAATCGGCATGTTCCAGAACGGTCTGCTCATCGGAACTGGTGCTGTGTTCGCCATTCAGGGCCTTATCTACGGAGCACAGCTTTTGTATGATGATGACGATCAAGTGCGAGTTCGGACAAGCTATCTGATGCAGATCTATGGAGGCTATTTCCTTATGCTTTATCTGTTCTCGCTTTTCTGTATTGACTGCTTGATCTGGAATCAGAACAAAGTCAATTACCCTTTCATCTTTGAATTTGACCAACGACATCATCTAGACTGGAGAGAACTGGCTCAATTTCCCAGTTTCTTCTTCCTGGTATTGGGTCTCTTCATGTGGATCAATTTTAGTCGATATGGCGACCCAGATATGTATATCTACTATCCGGTTATTCTTATATTCTTTACTGTCGTTATTCTGTTCTTTCCTGCCCCTATATTATTCCATAGAAGCCGGCGTTGGTTTGCCTACTCTCATGTAAGTCTTCTTGTACCTCTTATTGAAACCTACTGACATGATCCAGTGGCGATTGCTCTTGGCTGGACTTTACCCAGTCGAGTTCCGTGATTTCTTTCTTGGAGACATTTACTGTTCACTTACATATGCTACTGCAGTGAGTTTCAAGAATCGAGACTGTACATGAGAAAAATACTAATAATGCTAGAATATTGAACTCTTTTTCTGTCTATATGCCAACTATTGGCAGAACCCGGTGCAGTGTAACTCTAGTCACTCCCGGGCCCTTGGATTCTTAACTGCTCTTCCACCCATCTGGCGATTCTTGCAATGTCTTCGCCGATACAAAGATACACGTAATGTCTTTCCCCACCTGGTAAACGGTGGCAAGTATACTGCGACTATAATAGCTGCTGTGATGCTGTCTCTGTACCGCATACATGACTCCAATACGCATCTTGCTTTGTTTGTTACCTTTTCAACCATTAACAGTATATACTGCTGTAAGTTGCTGACCTTTCCCGAGTGAATATTTCTAACAACGAATAGCATTCTGGGATCTGTTTATGGATTTCTCTCTTCTCCAACCAAATTCACAGCACTGGTGTCTTCGAGATATTCTCGCCCTCAAGCGCCGATGGCTCTACTATTTCATCATGGTAGTTGATCCCAGCCTTCGATTCGCCTGGATCTTCTATGCCATATTCACACATAATACTCAACACTCCACTATTGTCTCATTCATGGTTTCTTTCATGGAAGTCACTCGTCGAGGCATGTGGACTCTATTCCGAGTTGAGAACGAACACTGCGGAAACGTCTCCCAATACAAAGCATCCCGCGACGTACCCCTCCCCTATAGGATTGAGCCCCTCATCGCTCGTGCGAGTATGGACAGTACCGTCGCCAGCCAACAACCCGACGACACCGCTGGCGTTGCCTCCGTCCAAACACCTCCTCGCCAAGGCACAGCCGAGTCCACCGCCGTATCTATGGGCCAAGCAGAAGAAGGCATTTCTCGACGCAGAACTGGAGGAGTTGCGCCACCACCACCGCCAAAGCGCACATTCTCACGCATGCTTGCTGAAGCACACAAGCAGGACTTTGAGAAGAAGCGCCGTCCCCTCGAGCAGACCAATGAAGACACAGCTGTTGAGCTTGGTCAGTCTGACGATGAAGATGATGCGGACGAAGCTGTTAGCTTGCTAGAGATGTCGGAGGCTGAGGACTTGGCAAGGGCGTCGAGTTCAAGATATCGTTGACTTGATTCTGGACTGATGTTAGAATAGATTGGTTGCATACACGGTAAATCATTCAGCTTGGCGAGTTTAGATACCCCGATACATATGCTACACATATCCATACATATGCATCTTTCTTCAATTACACTGTTGTAAAGATAGAGTGCTTAATATTTGTATTCATTGAGAAATGTTATTTTATCTTTTTCTTGTTGCTCCTTGTTGGTGCTCTCTTCTATTAGGCAGAGAGCAAGAAAACATGGATTAATTAGAATGAAATCTGCAGCCTTTCATTCGCCAAGTCAGTTCGCCCCTTTGAATAACATTAGTAATCTATTGTGAGGCTTGATCCAGGTTATCTGGCTTGTATGTAAAATCCCATATTATAACCACTGCTGCACAGAAAAGCTGGCACTACAACCTAGACACCCTTCCTCTAGCTAGCACTATATAACCAGGCAAGTTTTTTGGAGCTATGAATCTTGAGAGATGTTCTGAGTAGTTCAGGACAATTAGGATCTAAATAAGAGTAAAGAGAATATAGATTTATCGTACATAAAAATGAATTACTTTTGCCTTCAATACTTTGACCAAACTACAGGAGTTGAATGAATACAGCCGAAATTTCCTTTCGGCGAGAAGTCAAATCTGAGGCGGATTAAGATTATTGCCAGGTTTCAGGAATACAATCTCGAATTGATTCTATAATTACAGAAATAAAGGTCGGAGCTAAGAGATAGGTATTCTGTTCACGGCTGACAAGGAAAGATACTATCGTACCTACCTATCTGGGTACTCCCTAGGTAGTTGTTCTTATCAACACATGAGACAAGTTAGGCAGGTCATGGAGCGCTCCCTTATCTTATCGCCCTGGCCGGGTGACCTACCTCCGAGATCGTCGCTGTCATAGCTAAATCTTGACAACATACCAACCAAGCTTCCATAACTTGTTACCTCTCACCGGTACCATCATTTAACCCTTTATAACATCGCTCATTTTGTCCTGCAGCTTGCGCATAGCTCCATTGCCTAAAATGACTCAGGTAACACCTGCAATGCTCAGCGCTCGCGCCTCATCGCTCTCGTTGCGACAACAGGCGCTATCGTCAGGTATCGCCAATAACAATGCGACTGCCCCCCAGAAGACCGAGACGAGCCAGAGTTCCAAGAATTTTGTCATCTCAGATATGAAGGGTCGCGACACAAAAGATAACCGTGTATGTGCATCTTGTATTACCAAGCTTGCGCCTGGTGAGGTCGGCCAGGTCAATTGGCACCTCCAGGCTGGTCAGGCTTGTAAACTGTGCCAGGTTGAGAAGCTGGAGCCTGAATGCTTCACCAAACCTTTCTGCGACTTTCTTACAGAGAATCCTACGATTTTTCACACCATCGATTACTTTGAGAAGAAGCTCAAGGAGCTTGGATATGAGCAGGTGAGCACATAAGACACTTGTCATGATAGGGACGTTGATAACCAAATCAAGCTTTCTCCACGGGACAACTGGTCGGGCAAAATCCAGCCTGGTGGAAAATACTGGGTCACCCGCAATGGAAGTTCTCTGATCGCGTTCAAGGTAGGTAAAGCGTATAAGCCCGGTAACGGCGTTGCCATGATCGGAGGACACATCGATGCCCTGGCAGCCAAGTTGAAACCGGTGAGCCAGAAGCCGAGCAAGGCCGGATACATTCAGCTCGGAGTAGCGCCTTATGCTGGAGCTCTCAATGCAACATGGTGGGACAGGGATCTCAGTATTGGTGGCCGGGTGATCGTCGAGGAGAATGGCAAAAGGGCCACCAAGCTCGTCAAGCTGGACTGGCCCATCGCCCGAATCCCTACCCTTGCACCTCATTTCGGAGTTGGCATGATGGGAAACAATAATGCCGAAACCCAGGCTGTTCCTATTATCGGCCTGGAGAGTACGAAGCGTGCGTCCACCGACGCTCTTGGACCCGCGGGCTCTTTTGTCAACACCCAACCCCCACGGCTGGTTGAACTCATTGCGAAGGAACTAAAGATCCAGTCCTATAGTTCTATTGTGAACTGGGAACTCGAGCTCTTTGATTCCCAGCCTGCGCAGACAGGAGGCATGGATCGAGACCTGCTGTTCGCTGGAAGGATTGATGATAAGCTGTGTTCCTGGGCCGCCCTGACTGCTCTGCTTGCATCTACTGATAACAGCGACGAGGGCAGCATCAAGCTTGTAGCTTTGTTCGACGATGAAGAAGTCGGTTCTCTCCTTCGCCAAGGCGCACGTGGTAACTTCCTCCCCATTGTCGTTGAACGAACTATCGAAGCCCTCAACCCGGACACATATGGACCAGGCCTTCAAGGCCAAACATGGTCAGCAAGCTTCCTTGCGTCTGCCGACGTTACACACGCCGGAAATCCCAACTTCCTCGACAAATATCTTCCTGAGCATGTCCCGGAACTCAATGTTGGTGTTACTATCACCTATGACTCCAACGCCCACATGACCACGGACAGCGTTTCCGCTGCCATCATGGAGCGAGCTGGTGAGCTTGGAGGATGCAGAACACAGAGATTCCAGATCCGAAGTGACTCTCGAAGTGGTGGTACTATCGGCCCTGCTTTGTCCAGTATGATTGGTGTCCGAGCTGCGGATGTTGGACTCCCCCAGCTCAGCATGCACTCCATCCGCGCCACTACCGGTGCACTGGATCCTGGCCTGGGTGTCAAGTTCTTCAAGAGTTTTCTTGACAACTGGGAGAAGATTGATGCCGAGTGGCAATAAGGGTAGAGTTGAAGGTTTCAATCTTGGGTATTTGGGCTTTGTTTGAGATGCATGTTAGGATATTGTGGTTGTTTGGATTCGCGAGTTTAGACTAGAACTATATACGATATAGATCCATTGAGGACAATGAGGAGATCAAATTACCTCGAATCTGCTCTAATGCCCATTAGCATGTTATTGCGAATAGCATTACCCGAATCTTGGGAATTTACTCTATGTTAGAGGTTCTTCATTAACCCAGATCAATGATCGACACTCTCGAGACAATCAAAAGTAAGGGAATCGAGTCCAAATTAGCTTTGGAGGGACCAACCGTTGACTGGAAGTGCTCCTACACCGTAGTTGTACTACCGGCGAGGCCTCCTGCTCCGACATCTAGAGAAACAAGAGTTCAACTTGCGGTGTCTTGCACTATATTTGATTATGAATCGCAATTTCTATTAATATTACATTATCCAGGGGATTCAACCTTAATGAACCGAAAACAACTAATATTGGTATAGAACTTCACAATTCCTCAGTGCCCATCAATACATAGCATCTATAGGTTCAACGTCACGATGAGCTTGAGCGAATGTATCGGCCAATTGATATACATTATTAGTTTCGCAGCTCCTACATGACAAGTACATTGATCCATTCGGAAGCCCACATTGGGGTCAAAACTCCCAACATCTGGTATGTAGCAATTACCCCTGTTTCTATTGTCCTTACATTGTAGCAGTCGATCATTGATACCTCTTGTATCTAAAAAGTTCTACGGGCAATTTATTTGAGGAGTTGTAAGAAAAGGTTTGCAAAGACATGTTAGCAACATGCCTTACGTTGAAGGAAGGCTGTCATACTCATGGAAGTCATCATAGAACTTCTATCTCAAGCATTGTAGGGATTATTGCATTCTCAATTCACCCGACCCTTGTGCTCTGCATTATTTGGCATGAGCCCGAGATCAGCGACAGCACAGTTCTTCTTATGATGATTCTCAAAGTGTTCAGATGCCAGAACAAGCCGAATCAAGCTCGGAGCCCGACACTCAACCCCAAGCTCGACAAAGTTGTCACCACCTGCAGCCGCCCACTTCTGCACTCGCCGTCGAGCAGCTTCAACGATAAGCTGAAGATTATGTCCGCAGACTCTGTTCCTCTCACAGGTGTCGTAATGAGTCAAGACATTGTGCTTGGCTTGAGTATCACTAAGGCCAGCGAGAAGTTTCACGCAATCGGCACGGACGCGGGTTCCGCCTTTGTCGTTATAGAGCCAGTGAATGCCCTCTGCGTCGAGGTCAAGGGATAGGTAGATGGGCACCGCGTTGCCCTTGCGAGCCTTGGAGCTCCGGCGCCCATTTGCTGGTAGATTAATGGAGACGTCGGTCGAGTAGTGACCGACTTGGACCTGGATATCTGATTTGGGTTGGGTAGGGAGGGTTGGAGTATTGGAAACTGGCATCTTGCTATTCCAGTTCTTGAAAAGGGCACCCCAGAAGCATTTGTAGGTCTCGTCGGCTGAGAGACGGGCACCTCCCTTTCTCTGGACATACTCGTACTGTTTGATAAGATCGTGTAGCCTCATCTTCTCTTTAATGAGGAGGTGGTTATGTTCAGATACACACTCTTCTGGATCTCGGGACTCAGCGACGTCCTGGTCTTCAAGCATGTTTTTGAAGCCGACGTCGAGGCAAATCGGACGTGATGGGGCAGCTGGTGCAATCTGCTGGGTGAGATGTCCATGTTGTTGAGGATTCTGTACGGCCAACGCATGTCCGCCCCGAGCGGAATTGTGCGAAACGCCCTGAGTAGACTGGTGCTGAGCTGGTGCGACATCTTGCTGAGCCTGAAGCGCAGTATACTGGTTCAGGGCGGCTTGCTGATCGGAAAGTTGCTGAACATTTTGCTGAGAAACATAGGGGTTCCCGAATTGGTGATTGAAGTGGAACGTCGCTTGAGGGAGATGTTGCTGTGTCATTTGAGAATGATGGTGTTGGCCAATCTGAGGTGCGAACTGGAAAGCAGCTTGAGAGAGATGCCCAAACTGGGAGAGGAGAGGGTTACGGAGTTGTTGGGTGAATGGATTAGGTTGGTAGTTAAGATTGTGAGAGGAAAGCTGCTGCCAAGAGGTGGAAGAAGCAGCTGGTTGATCGTTGGGATGGCCAGCAATGAGGTTCTGACCATTCTGTTGTTGGCCTGGAATCTGAGCAACAACCTCATCGACATGTTCAATGAGTTCGAACGTAGCCAGAGGATATTGGGCCTCATGATGGACATGAGGAACCTGGATTTGCTGATGAGCTGCAGGCACTTGTTGACTTTGAGCAGCATGGCTATTGAGGACTTGGGGTCCTGTAGTCGAAGTTATCGCCTCGGGAGCATCGCTTGTCGTGATGTTGGAAGTCATGTTGACAATCTTGCAGTCGATACGATTGAGTGAAGAAGGAAGACAGTTAAATGACAAAACAGCAGAGAAAATAATCAATTAACATGCAAAAGTGATTACCGAAGCAACTGTTGCTGTCTGTTCTATGGCATCCAATGTCATGGCCCACTTTGGCAGTGCCATAGTCTGTTCGGATCTTGGAACAATCAAGTTCACAGTGGCACTGACAGAGTCTTCTCAACACGTTGGCTAGCCACCCATTCCGAATAGTAATCACTTATTTCTGAAAGGTTATAAGTTAATTCAATATCATCTCACCGTTTCTTCATCCCTCTTTCTCCTTCTTCCTACCAACATTATTGCTTAACCCCTGGCCACCTCACAATAAACAAGATTAAGATGTTTGGGATGAAGCTGAGCAATATTATTTTTTTCGTGTCTCGCTCGACGGAGATTACTTTTTGTTATAGTTTGTGAGACTTTCGTTATAGCTTGCAGAGCCGTAGATGGCTGATTCATTCCTGGCGAAATGTATTTGTTTTCTAGCTTGGATTAATTTGCATGAAACAGGTGAAGCATTTACCCTTCTTGATAAACATCCCCACAACACACTACACTAAAGTATTATTACAGAAGAGGTCTTTGTGATTGGGGTCAACAGCTCAATCAGATTGCTTGAGGAATTGTGGTTCTCAGGGATCCTGGGCTGAATTTGCAAGAAGTGAACGAGTTTGATACCAGCTGAATTGTTTGTAGTGGATAAGCAAAAGTGTGTTTCGAGACATGAGTTTGCAGAATTTGAGAGACTCATTGTATGTTTTTTATGTATGATCAAAAGACACATGCGAGATACTTCGTGAACCAGCAGTGCTATTCAAGGACTATCAAATGCATCTCCTCGGATTGACCAATGTCTGCTGAGTGTCAAGACAAGGAAACAAAAGTTTGTACTTTTTCTAAATAGAATTCTCGGCCTATAAATGTTACATTCTTTCAGTCTTGCTTTCTCATATTCTCAGATTTATCTCACATTACTTCCAGTATTGTATACCTACCTAAAGCTTGTCTTATTACTTTCATATACTATACCTATCTTGTATTCAATATCGCCCGTCTCACCACGGCGCTCAGTTTGAAACCCAAGAGAAAGAATAAATGATCACTTATATAGAAAGACTTGAAATAAGTCCGTCGCTATCGCATACCCATTTTTTCCGCACTGAAGCTCCTTATGCTTCCAGGAAGCCCAATTCGATCTCATGAGTAAGCCAGGAGTTTATAGAACGAATAACTACCTCGCGGATCTACTTACTTGCAAGCTTATGCTGGGCTTTTGAAATCAACATCTGATTAATACAGAATTAAACCACTATTTCAGTAGGCTGATGGCCAGAGAGTCATCAGATCGTCGAGCATGCTGCTCAATGCACATTATAGTACAGTAAACACATTGCAAATGGTATATCTGCGTCAGGCACTCAAGACCTCGACTACCTAACTCAGCTATCTCTACGGCCACAAGAGGAGAAGAAAGAACCGCAAGTTCATCATCCGGCCAGAACTTTCACCATCTCTCAAATTCAACCACACATCATCCTTTAGCATCAACTGCCAAGAATCTCAATAACACCAGCGGTATATTTATTCTGCTGCATTTTGCCGGAGATAACCTCACCAGATGACGAATATTCAACCGATTATCTTGACTTTCACGGCCCTGAGTGGGTGGAAAGATGGTCCTCCGCATACTCTGAGCGTCGGCATATAGTCCTGGTTGCATTGCAGCTAATGAGCATCATAAACGACCGAACATTCATCGAACGCCTCGCAACGCTTCGAGACTACCGTTATCGCACCAGCTGTCTCTTTGGCGTCCACTGGACAGAACACGCTCTAGGCGAATACAAATACTATGACGTCGAAGAGGGCTACAATGCGCTCTTGACAATGAATAATGCCTGGGCAACGAACAGACTTCGGTATTTCCACCTCTTCACTGGGGACAATATATATATCGCAGAAGGCCAGTTCATCTCTGGGTGAATTGGTGCCACCAACTTCAAGATCATCCACCTCGTCGAGTACCTCGACATCCTAGAAAAAGAAGAGGATGCTTGATTGAAGCAGCTCGTACGGATGCAACCAGACAACTACACATCCCCGCGCAGGAGCTGGTAAGTCTTCACATATATCCACGTAACTTATCAAAACACTCGGCTTATGGAACTTCTGCTTCCAGAGTTTCATCGAGGATGAAGATTTTGTGGCTTCTGAGTAACCACGGCGGGACGAGGATGAATGGTGGGTGTCAGGTTGGCATGTCCACCCAGCGTAGGCTCCTCCCACGTCCACTGGGCATGGGTTAACTTAACACTCATTGTTATTGTGGTTAATGTTTTTACTAGATGGAAATTTATTTTAATGAAATTTTCGCAGAGCCAATGCTGCCAATGTCTGGCCACTAGAGCTCGTCATGCGGAAGCGTGTCTCTCATGACTACGGATGTCGTCTTGGTCCTTGTGAGGGGCGGAGAGCTCTAGGCGGCTATGAATATTACGCCGTCGAAGGCGGCTACGGTGCACTGTTAATAATAGAGAATATCTACCTTAGGTAAGAAACAGGCTCTAGCATTTCGACCTCTATACATTTAATAATAAGTATATCGCTAAAGGTTAATTTATCTCTAGATATTAGCGCTCTTTATTTAAGGTCCATAAACTTATCTAATACCTATATATCTTTAAACATAAGGAAAACGCTCTGATTTAAGTAGCTCGTATGGGTATAAACAGGAAGGGAAAACAAAAGAGTTGAGAGCCTTCTTTGTTCTATCGAAGCAAAGTGAGTAGTGTATGTAAGATCACAACTAGATAATCATATACTCTCTCTTTCCTAAAACCATAAAAGAGAATCGAGTCATACTCGAAATATAGTAAAGCCATATTTTTTAAAAAGAGTTAACACAGAGTTAAGAGAAACTGAGTGAGGGCGTAACCAGCAGCCGAGAAAATAGAAGGTCCTATTAACCAATGACTCACTGAGCGGCTTAATTCAAACTCCGTCACCGGATTCGCACTTCAAGAGAGGTTGAATGACTTGATCATATGAAGACTACTAAAATATTGGCTGGAAAACGTTAAATTTGTGAGTCGCCGGAGCTGGCAGTGGCAGCGGTAGCTATTGTCATAAATAGCCATGGAACTCCATCAATAATTCAAGAAGCACACGCAAGAATACCTACCAATGGGGAAACCCGTTCCTTCCGCGTTTAATCAGTGCATAAGTTTGACATCGCACCTTCTTCCCTCTTCCCCTTTTCACACCATCCCCTATTAGAAGCACTGAGAAGAAACCTCACAACTACCCATATTCCATGTAAGCATTAAATTTGGGCATTCTGATTCTTCTTAACTTGCCTACAACAGAAGCAAATCCTCTATCGCCGTAGCCTAGGCCAAGGCTTCCAAAGAGAGCGATAGGTTAATTTCACAAGACATCATCAACGACGACAAGGTTTCCCCTGCCGGAACTCCCAAGGCCGTCCTGCGCAACCACAGGTAGCTCACCAGGGAAGACGAGATAGCTCTCAGCCTGCATGCCCAAGTCTACGCCTAGGTCCTGGTTCACCAACGAGGCCAAACCCGTGCAGGCTCGAAGAAGCTCCTGAAGAAGTTTTACACTGAAATGTTTCTTATGTGATCGACTTGCCAGAAGAAAAGTCCTGATCCATCGCTCTATCCCTTTAAAGATTTGAAGATTCCCGTAGTGACATTTAAGAAAGACGATGAGATTATGAACAGTCCTGCACGAAAGAGCGGCCAGCCTGTTTACCTGGGGTTATATATCAATAAGGATACCGAGTCTATAGAATAGATATAGAATAGA
>PVQB02000706.1:0-43236 GCA_002980475.2 Fusarium beomiforme | reverse complement strand
GTTAGTGGGGGCGGGGCGTCAACGGTGGGTTCGCGCTCTGGCTCAACTGTTTCTCGACTTTCGCGGACGACAGAGCTGCGAGATGGTGTAGGTATCGAATCAGCTGGGAGAGGATTATGTGTCGCCTGACGCTCACGAGATATAACTTCGTCAATACTTTGCATAACCGTTTTACATGCAAGATAAAGCTCGAGCGCCTGAAATCGTCGCGCAAACGTGTGTCTATCTTCTTTGATCTGTTTGTCGAGTATATATTTCTCCACGGATAGCTCCTCGATCTCATGCGCGTCAACATCTCCACGTGTGTCGGCGCGAGCGGTTTTGATCTTCTGTGGAATAAGCTCCTTGATTTGCTTGCGGCGCTGTGATCGCGCGACCACCTCCGGCGATTTGAACTGCTCGTTTAGCGCCTTGAGCTGCTCCATCTTTTCCATGATTGGATCCGTGAGTGCAAGTAGGTCGTCCATGATGCCGCATACATCAGTCAGGTGGTCTTTCACCGGAGAAGATACTGAGAGAGCATCAGAAAGATGACATGCATATGTTATATAGAAAATGGATCGGAAGAAGAAAAGAAGAAATTAGGAAATAAGGAGGAAAATGCAAGATGCGGGGGGCCTTGAAAGTGCAGCTGCGTGCCGTGTTTGCGAGAGATCGGGAATTAAATTAAACTTGAGCCAATGATTGTTGTGTGTTGGTTGTAACCGAGCCCGCTAAGTACCAGCCGCCAAACGGACAAGGACTAGCGCAGATCTCTATTGGAGATGATTTCTCTTTCCTCTTGTCTCAATGGGATGCGACAGGCACTGGCGGGCAGCGGCAGCACAAACAATAGATTTTGGCACACAAACTCAGCTCTTTGCTATTGTATCTTATTATCTTATGTATTCTTAGAAAAATAATTAATTATACGCAAATAGAAGTAGAATCGCGGAACAAGAGCAAACCAGAAGCAATCCTAAGCCTGGACGCAAACCCAATAGTCCACCCACAAGCTCTTACAAGTCGAGCCAATAGCAGGATTCCACTTATAAAGATTCGCCATGGTGATATTGTAGTAGTCCTGAATCGAGGCACAAGTTGTAGTCGACTTTACCTTATCGAACTTCTTGCACCCCTTGACCATACCAGATTGTATAGGAGTAGGAGTCGCGATACCGGTGCTTGGCTGGGTAGTAGTAGGCTTTTGACCAATAACGCCCACGGCAGGGTTACAGGCATAGAAGTCTGCGAACGAAATCTTGTAGTAGTCTTGAATCGAGGCACATGTGGTGGTTGACTTGACTCTGTGAAATTTATTGCAGTTCTTAGTCACGCCAGTCTGAACAGGCATTGGCGTGGTGATTCCATTGCTGGGTGTTGTAGGGCTCGCAGCGGTCCAGCCAACCACACTGACACAAACCCAATAGTCGACGAGCAAAGACTGACAATTAGTGCCAACAGTAGGGTTCTAGGAGTAAAGGTCCTCGAGAGCAAGTTTATAGTAGTCCTGAATAGAATTACATGTTGTAGTCGATTTTATGAGATGGAACTTGTTGCAACTATTGACCATGCCGGTCTGGATAGGTGATGAGGGGTTTCGATCCCGTTGGGAGGTTTAGTAGACTGCGTAGGAGTTGCTGTATGCCCTATAACGGAGACACAGACCCATACATCCGCCCATAAGCCTGAGCAGGCTGTGCCGACTTTGGTATTCCATGTTGTTAACTGGGCGAGGTGATGCCGTGCTTGGAGGATATCTCATTACAGTTGTCACCCTGCTTGACGAAGTAGAACTTGTTGCAGTTTGTTACCATACCAGGCTGGGTTGGGTCGGGTGTTTCGACGCCATTCCCGCCGACGGTAGTTGTAGACGGCCTCGCGGGGTTGTTTTCGAAGGCACGAGCGTGGTAGACGATGGAGGAGCCGTGGTAAGCTTGGTAGTAGTGCTGCTGACAGGAGCCGGTGCTTCTTTCTCTTGGACGCAGTAGGAGTAGCCTGCGTTGAAGTTCTCACACTCTGCTGTGATGGAAGGGTTCTGCAGTCCTTTGATTAGTAGTGATCGATTATTCAAGGCGGCTCAACGAACCCATTTGATGAAATCTTCGAGTTCCGAGTTCCCTGTGTAAGGGATCAGCTCGCATGGAAACGACCCATCATTGCCATACCAAGAAGCACAATTCTGGATGGTTCCTGGGGATATAGGCATGGATGGTTCATCAGCACGTCGATGATGATGAGATGAGCTATGACTAGCTTGTAGGAGAAGAGAGAGAAGTCCGAGTTTGAATAGTTTCATATTGAGCAAGACGGGATTAAAATGATGAAACAGCTTCTTGAGTTGATAGACAGTAAATCTGAAGTTATGGGCATTCTTCACCTTATATGAACTTATGAAATGCTTCCGCACTTGTGGCTGGCTTAGTCTGCCTCCATTTACAAACAACCGGCTCATCGTTGCTCTCAATCTGTCACTCAATTGCAAGGAAATGAGAATAACACCACTGGTCCGGATAAATCAAGAACGATTCTGCATATTCTCTTTTTGTCACTGCAGCTGTTCATCTTGGATATGAACCAAAGTTTGATCATGAAAGGAATTAACGACATGGGATCGAGAAAAGTCATCTCGACCTTACATGAATCAAGCAACTTCTCTCGCATCTAATACTCGTACCTCTAACCGAGTCAAAAAGGTTAAATCTATGCATATTTCTGCATGTTGGCTCTGATTACAACACTAGTCGTACGTTGTAATGGGGATTAGCCGAATAAAATCAAATACTAGGGTACCAATGCTACTACGCCGCAGGCCATCCCCAGACGATAATTCACTCGTTAGCCAATGCCGTCTCGATTCAACAATCTCCATGTGGCAAGGTACGGGCCGCTCTGCCGGGTCAATGCAGGTATCAGGGCACGAATGTAGATAAATATGTCGTACAATTCCTACTGAAATCCCTTTCTCCACACAACCAACAACGTGAGGGAGTACTGAACCAACAACGTTAACCAACCATGAAAATTTCTCTATTTATCGGGTCTGACCACTATGCTCCAGTAGTAGTCTCCCCATCAGAGCATGCTAACTTTGAGAACAGGATATTCCTTGGGGCCTTTGCAGTCCTTGGCATGCAGGGGAAGGATAAGCCCTCGCCCCCATTTCCCATTGACCTCGGCGTCAGTCTCATTTTCCCTCGGCCAAACGAGACATATCGGCCTATCTACCCCTTTCCAATAGTGTTTGCAATTACGGGAGCTTCCAAGGCATGGCCTTATGGATTCCAGTTGCAGTGGCGTTTGGAAGGTAACTGGACTCCTCCCATGAAGACAGAGGATCTGCCTGTCGACTCTGGATCAGTTCCAGATTGGTTTTACAGCTCAGGGTCTCTTGACTCTTTTATGGAACCTCTCTATGTCATAAATGCTACGGAAGTCGTTGCAAACACTTCGTGGACAGATTGGGAGCTCGGCTGGTCCTTGTCAATACTACAAGAATGTAACCCTGAATCTGGGCCCTACGGTCCAAACCAATTTTGGAAGACTGGGTATATCAACTTCAACGTCCACAAAAACGGGACCCTTCCTAGCTACAAACCTAAAGGATCGTGTCCCATCGAGGTACAGCATGTCAGATTCCTGGACAATCGTACAACTCCGAAGAAAGTCAAAGATGAGGCCGCCAAGGTGAAGCACATAGCCGCAAACAGTTGCGTGGTTGTTACTGACGAGGAAGGGAAAGGAGATCCGTGCAGTATTGACACTGGATCTAGACTGGAGGACATGGTTGAAGCTGAGCTGCTCAGGTACGCGGAGTGCCCGGAGAATCAGTCCTGGCCGGATGAGAAGAACCTACTTGGTCCAGACTCGTGCGCACGGCTGTATCCTAGTTCGAAGGGTGCAGAGGATGTGGCGAATGTCCTGCTGCCTGGTGCTCTGAGTGCGGCCATATTTGGGGGCTTCATTGCTGTTTTTTTCTTCATGTAGCATTTAATCTAATTTTGTTCTATCAATAGAATGTTTTCATACTTTCTGGCAAAAAAGGGCCACATTTCTGCATCTTATACAGCGGCGGATCCCTTTCACAAGACGGCATTTCCCTTGGCCGATTGAACACTGGGTATTTGAGCCGTCGGAGTTGGAAAACTTGATTCCGACCCGTGTCCCCTAAATGCATGCTGTAACATCTGGGGACAATGCGGCACCACAGCCGACTTCTGCAAGAACACCACGCTTGGAGCCCCAGGAACTGCGAAGCCTGGGACAAAGGGATGCATTTCCAATTGTGGCACCGACATCGTGAACGACGACTCTCCGCCTTCTTCTTTCATGAGTATTGGTTACTTCCAGTTATGAAGGTAAACACCAATCCCACGGCCGATGTCAAAGACCTCATTGCAAACTCGGCTTCTTGGAGAGCTACCCTGGCCAAGGATATTCAGAACAGGAAGGTTCATTTTAAACGCTCTGGTGCTCTCTGCTCTAAGTATTGTAAATAGCAAGAGAGAAACTTCCAAGAGCAAGGTGGCTGGCAAGCTTAGCCAGATTTCAGATATGTGGGCAGAATCTATGGAAGCTTTTACCAAAAAAGCATTCCGTGGGGACGATGACTCTATTGAGTACATTGGCGATTTGATTGCTGAAGGGAAGTTCAACAACCAAAAAAGCGTCGACATGGCTGATATCCGCAAACAACTACGTAAAGTCTTTTTCGCCATTATGATCCCCGAGGCCTGGAAGGTTGGCGCTGGCTATGCCCCAGCCTTCGTCATGGATTCTGGATACGGCTGCAACGATGTAGGACCTCTCGACTACGAGTACATTGCCCCGAGTACTGGAGAAGAGATGGGCTATTGCCACGAAGGCCGGAGGTATTACCTCCTTGCGCCGAACGGACCTCAGAAAGATTACAGTATTCCTGTACCTGGGCCAAGTCCAGGCAGCGGCCCAGGCGGGTGCACAGACAATTGCTTCACAGCCCCGCAAGGAATGGATAATCTGGATCCTGAAGAACAGGGAGATTATGACTGGGGAGGAATCACCAAGGAAGATCTTATCTTTGGGTTGGTATGCAGATCTTTACAAAGAGTCTACGACTGACCTTTATCGCAGAGCTGTTGAGGGCTGGAAAGCTAACAAGGAGAAAAACGGTGGTGGATTCCTGGACTTGACCAAGGCCAGCAGTTACGATTTTCTCCTTGAAAAAGATCCTGAAGAGGTCAATATAAGACTTCCCGGGTTCATACAGATTCCCGTGTGTTCTCCTGAAAGAGCGAGAGGGGGATGGAAAGCTTTTGATTCACTGTCTTCGATCCAGAAGCAGAAGTACTTTGAGCAACTTCCCTACTACCCATGCTAACGGGAGTGGATCTTGTAATATTTGTGACATGAGAAATGAGATGGCTGGAGGTGACTATGAGTGGCTTGACTGTTTTCTCATGTATTTACTGTTCTTCTCGCCTTTGGCGATGATATGTACTTTACCAACTCAATTTTTCATACTTATCTTTGATACACTTGGTCTTTTACTGCCTCCCTCAGACATCGATTCGGTTCACATAAACTGAAGATTGGTTATTGCAGCCTGTTGTAGGGATTATTCAGGAAAGTCTTGGCAGAGGAAATCCAATATGTATGCATTTCGGGCATTTGGCAAGCCCGTCTTGTGATCATTGAAGTACCAAACACTTGGATATACAGAATTTATTGATTTAATACCTTTGTTACCAGGTTATGATATAATCTATGATAGGTAAATAAAGATAATAAAGTTCTCATAAAATTGTTCAGGAGGAAATGCCCTGATGGCCAAGAACCAATAACATCTTAAATCTGGTCTACTTCTACTATCACCGATGATCCTTGCCTCAAACATGTAAGCTTCTTGTACTACGATTGGCTAAAGCTAAGCCCCTTTTGTGGGACCGCTAACAAAGTCGCCAACGTCAGCTTCAAACGTAAGAAACCAAACAATTTTTTTTTACAACTCATTCCTCCTTCAGTTCAAGTTCCACTCTTTTCAAAAAATATCAGATGAGACCTTTTTCATGGACTTTTCAATTTACAAACATATACTAAAATTATGCATTCTACTCACCCTCCTAAGCCAAGCACAAGCTGAGCAAGTATGGCAATATAAGCCTTGGGTCAGAAAGTACCTGTGCGGCCGTGGAGGCTTCACCTCAATGGAAAGCACTCCTTTCTGGATTGCTGGCTTTTACGGGTCGTGGAATACGGACACCGAACGCGGTACGGCACATCTAGAGATGGATATCCTTGCGGTTCATAATGCATCGCTCATGAGCTGCCAAGATATCGATGTTTCATCTTTGAGAAACTCGATCGACTTTCAAGTCCTTGGACGGTCAGTTGGAAGACTGGAGGAATTCGAGAGTAAATGTCCTCTTCCAGTTACTGATGCTCTGACGCCGTAAGTATCAATATATTTCAATCTTGGGGTTCCGAAAGACCTGGTTACTAATGAAGAATAGCATAGGAAAGACGCTTTTCAATTCGTATCATCTTGTTTACACCTTTAACAGCACACATCAGTTCCAAACTCTTGAGTCAACATTTCGATTCACTCAAATTGACGGCCAAGAACTGGATTGCGGAAGGGCGAAAATCACACCAGAGTTTGGTAACGAGATCTCTGCGCCTTTGACATTTGTCCCGTTCTGCATTCTGATCTTCATCACACTCTCGTCATGGCTAGTGAATTATGGAGGTTCTCAGCCCATTCATACTTTTGATTTTTGCTCCGTATGGCCAGTCGTTCTAGACATGACCAACTATCTTCGCTATCTGCAGTTCGCGTTCATAGCTGCATCGATGACCATTGGATACCCAGGATTCTTTGTTCCTGCAGTGAGTAAACTCTCCTGGGCGTCGTTGCTCTACTGGGCAGGTCCTTTTCACAACTGGCATATGTATGAGGGGCCGAATGGGGGTATGTATACCAGCAATGGTTCCTATGGACTTGATATGATGACGCAAATGCTTCGGTACCCGAATATGCTCGATACCCTGGCGAACTCTCTTATCAATCTCATCTTACTAGTCGCTCCATTATTCTTTCTTTTATCGCTTGTACTCTGGACCTTATCTCGCTCTAGTTCAGTACATTCTCTTCCTCTTCTTTCAATTGTTCAAAAAGCGGCCTGGACAACTATCGGCGTTGCCCTTTGCTTCTTCAGCGTTCCCTTACTTTCATACATCTCACACGATCTCATTCTCACTGGTTTTCTCCCAAACTATCGCATTGGGTTGGCCGTCGTTATGATATTGGTCATATTGGGCGCCGGTCACTTTCTCGTTCAAGTGCTGGAGGACGACCCGGCAAGTGGCCAGCTGAAGACCCGACGAGTTAGCCGTGTAGAAACGGGTCAACACAATGTGGACTTTCATTTAATATGGAGGGTACTATCTCGTCATATGCCTCATACAATGCCCTTGTTGCAAGCAATAGGCGTCGGCGGTCTTCAAGATTTTCCCATTGCCCAACTATTCATGTTTATTGCTTGTGAAGCCATCATCATGGTGTCCCTCCTGACCTCCAAAGAGCGTGGACGAGTGCGAACACCAATAGCGATATACCTATCTGCCATGAGGTTACTTATCTTGGTCCTCATCAGCATATTTGTAATGCCCATGACAGAAGCCACGAAACAATGGGTTGGCTATGTGGTATTAGGCCTTCACGGGCTGGCCATCTTTACGGCGTTTCTCCTGACACACGTTTGGAAGTTGTATGAGACAGTTTTCAAAAGTGATGCAGCCGATCAAGATTCCTCAACCAATTCTGTCAGTGGAGAGTCGAATCTAGTTAACGTAAGTTTCTATTAAGATTCCTCTAAAGCTTGATTATTCGTGCTAATAACTTCTACAGTCTTTCGATATGAATTCTCTTGATGAACGCTCAACGACAGATCTGCTTGACTACCGCCAGGCTCCCAGTAGAGAACCCTCAAAGCGAGACTTTCAACCAGACCCGTCGACCTTTTACAGACCACCGAGGTCAGGTGCAACTAGTCCTGTTCAAGCACCACAGCCATCCGCAGCATCCACAGTTTCGAGGCCGTCAGTAGCTACGACTGGTAGCCCTGGCGAGGGGCCCTTCAGCATAGATTTAGCTCTTTCAGAAGTAGCTGTTGGCCCGGGCGTCGATTATTCCTTTCGCGAATCCGATAGGTTTTATGGTGTTGCTGAGGAGAGAATATTCTCACCAAGTGTATTGAACAGCCACTCAGCTTCATATCCTGGCTCCCCGTCGGGTGGTGGGCGAGAAAACACAGGGGGAAGTCACTTGCAGAATAAACTTGTAACTGGGCTCAAAGACACATTTGGTAAACCGAAACCGAAGATTCAGGAGAAAGGATTTCAGGTCAAGAGACCACCCAGGCCTCCTTGATCGACATGGGATGTAATATGTAGAGTCCGTATATAGATAAGCGACACAGATAGATGTAATTAGTGGTACTACCACAGTGTTTCCGTTCATCATGTATAAGAAACCTCTTATCAGCACCTGAAACTTTATTGTAGGATATTACGAAGCAGCGCCTCAGCAGTAGGAGTATGCCCCAAATACTCTTGAAGGAGTTCCAACTCATCTCGGCTGCCACCAAATTCCAGGATGCCCTTTCTGTACCTCTCCCAGGCGGATACGCTCCTTGGATCCCTTAAAAACGTCGACTGAAACAGTTCTGCCGCAAACACGTGGGCGCTATGGCTAGTTAGCAGAGATTGACTTTTGTCATTGGACGTATGTTGATTGACTCACCTGAGATAGGAGTAGTAACCTGCATCATAGCCAGAAACTAAATGTCCCAGATCTGCATGTGGATATCCTTGGTCCTCTGGCTCAGGTGCACGAACAATCCATAGCTTCTCCATCAATTCATGGAAGATTTTGGTAAAGTCCATGTCTAGAAGTTCATCGTGACTCTTTGGATTATGGACAGCCATGTCAAACCGCGCGTAGACCCTATTAAAAGAGTCGCGACTCGTATTAGTCCAAGACTCTTACACACAGGTCAAACTCACATTTGACGAAGGTACCACAATGAGCGAGTCATCTTACGGCCTTGGGCCAATCTCTCAATCATGTCATTAGGAATTCGTGCTGGTGGAAGATCTTCTCCCGGATGTTCTCGAAGCCATTTCTCCTTTAACTGTGGATCAAAGCTCGTGTAATGAAGAGCCAGGCGCTTGAGCTCAGGCTCCATCCAGCACCACTTTTCTAGCATTACACTAAGGGCTTCTGCAAAGTCAGGTGGCGACCTGTGTCCGTGGAATGTTACACAGTTTGTTCTGGCCACCAAGTCATGGATACCATGCCCGAGCTCTGTTCTTGTGAGTCCCGGTCTAGTTACTGGGCAAGAATTTTGCTTACCATGGAAGAGAGAAACGATTTGACTGTGCTTAAGTAAGGTGCAGTCTGAAGATGAGGGTCTCGGAAAGGCACACATGAGAATAGTGGCTGGATACACTCGAGTGCCATCTTCTCTCAAGTAACCCTGTGAGTATGGGTATGTTAGAAATCGTTTCTCAGTTCAAACTTATCATCAATTTACTCACGCATTGGAGGTTTACGTTCTGGTTGCCCTTGTACTTGTTATCTCTTGCCAGTAGATCCATGTAAAGGTAGCCGATGAATTCGCCCTTGGACTCTTCCCGGTCATCCCATACAGCCCAAGCTTCAACATCTGGATGCCACGTAGAGCCTTCGAGTTGCTCGATGGATATAGGACTGAAACGAAGTTCCAGAAACTCAGAGAACATCTCTAGCATGACTGCAATAACATGTTGAAGTGGGAAGTATTCGGCCAGTCGCTGTTGGTTGACGTGTTGACGCTGTTGGGCTACATGGGCATAGTACCAATAGTCCCATGGAAAAATGGCGTCTACATCGCCGTCTGAGTCATCAGGATTCTCCCGCGTGACTTCTTTCTTTAATTCGACCAGATACTTCATGTCTTGTTGCCCCTGAGCCAACAGTTTGTCTTCCAAATCATTCAGTAACCCTTCCACTTGAGCCGGGGATTTCATGAGTCTCTTCCTTAGTCGATAAGCAGCATGGCTCTCGTAACCTAGCAGGCGAGCATTGAGGTCCCTTTGCACAACAATATCTCTAAAGAGTTCCGCATTTTGACTGAGGTTGTTGGCATCGCAAATATACATCTTCTTGCGTGTAGCGCTTTTAGAGGCACTCCGATACACAGCCAATGTGTCGGCGGCCGAAAAGCGAACAAATCGCATTTCATCCTTCTCTGGGTGCTTTATAAAACGATTCAAATCATGTTGCGGCACATCGGTAAGCTCATCCAGAGAGAGCCACAAACCCCCGGTATCTTCTCGAAGTCTCTGGTTGTACTGCCGCCGCATTTTGTCAATACGATTTCTCCTCTCCAGATATTCTTGGATTTGATCAGGCTGTAGAGTGTCGTGTCCAAATTGCTTGAATTCCAGAAATAGCTTGTCAAGGTACTTCTGGGCCTCAAAATTAAGAGAAGCTCCCTCTGAGCGTTCTTTCGCAGCCTTTAACAGGCACCAGAAATCGGCTCGCGCGGTAAAGGCTGCCAGATCTTCATTAATGAGGGTACAAGCCTCTTCGGACGCTTGACAGGATGCTCGATCAGGCGATGCATAGCGGAGCATAGCAATGACCGCAATGTCGCCCTGAGTCTGGTTGTCCATATTGACCAGGGGCTGAATGACGTTGTCGAAACTGGCTGACTGCACGTCGACATTCTGAATGATACGTTCCCGCACATCATTATACTTCTCAACTATGCGCTTCATTGTTGGAAGGATCCGATCAGCTGGTATGAGCACAGGAAGATGTTGGGGAAGTGAGTTTGAATCCATGTTGTTGATGTTTGCAAGTGAGAAGTGTATGAATAAAACTCCCCAGAAAAGCTGCGGGTGAGACTATATATACCTGATAAGGCAGCAGAAAAGGCACACGCGCATGGATAGAAAGCGGGGTCATCTGGTCGATCTTGATACACTTTTCCTTGTCATACGACAACGTGACGCCCAGGAGCTATCTTGGGCACTCCTGGCCGAGCTTCGAAGATTAAGCCATGCCTTTTCAATTCCTGATCTGAACTACACGCATATTGGATATTGAGACGAATAGCGTACATCTATTGATTCACATTGACTCACAACACAAAATTTATGGAATGGATACGTCGGTACTCAATCGCACAAGGTTTATGCTTAGGGGAGCGATGTCCTTTCAGATGTATTAGTATGCTAAGTGCAACTTTCCCCTTTTAGCTATCAACAGGGGGGCTTCCATGAAAGATCCCAAGACCATATATTCATTCCCATCTTCCTCCCAGATCTTACGGGAAGCCCTGCATGCCGTGTGCCAGTATGCCCAGTACCGTTTGGATGGAAGTTCTCCCAATAGATGGCTGAACCCACGATGGGTTTAAAGGTAGTTCCAACATACTCACTATGATCCAGGTCACCCTCGCAGGCGATCACATCACACCAACGAGGGTCACTCGGTGGAGTAACTTTGGGAAAGTTAGTGCCGCCCCCTTCACAGTCAGCTTCAAGGTAGACCATGATGGTGGTCATTCTGTTTCCAGGGTATCGTGGATCATGCATGACCCAGTCATAGTGGAAATTATAGAAACCGTTGAAGTTGTACCTCTGGGCTCGAAGCGGTTGGATGTGTGTATGATTGTTGCGCCATCCCATAAAACTTCTAGCTCGACGCTTGATTCTACGGGAGACACAATCTGATGGTAGATCGGCGCTTTGGGAGTCTCGAATCGAGGTATCAACATAGCCAACCTCATCGGTCCAGATGCGCGACACTTCAAATTTGTTCTCACTAGGTATAGTATATCAGAGTCAGTATGTAAAAGGGGTACATCGAGCAGTTCTGGGTGACATACACACTTCTCTTGATGTGTGACACTTCGTCTGGACTCAAAAAGTCTTTGATGTACAGTATCATGGGATCTTTGCTGAACACCTGCACCTGATAGGGAATTTCTTGGACTTGGCATCCCGGCCACCAAAAAGATGTGATTGGAATCGAGAGCCAGCACGCAACCAAGGAAACAAGAAGAGTTACACAGAGCAGCGCCGTCGAGGCTTCAATGCTACAGGGTTTGAAGGCTTTCATCGCAGCACAAGTAATGTCAATGCTTCAACTTGGAGCCTTTTTGGGATAGTAAGAAGAGAGGATACGAGCGAGTGTTGATGAAAGCCCTATGTTTTGGTTTCGAGAGAAGAAACAGAGGAAACATCAGAATTGCAAGATATGTTATGATCGTCTGTCCCCATAGGCGGTGGGTGGTAATTGGGGCTATGGCCAGGTTTGTGAACGAAGTACCAACTCTGAACATTGACTGCACGTCCATGCATAAACCGAAATGCAGAGCCAGACACGGCAGGTGGTACATTCTTGGCGTGAGGGGCTCAAACCTGTGATGACGGCAGTGAAGCTGGATGAAAAAGACACCCCTGGCGCGGGAACGTTGCTTTGCATGTTTCGCGGACTGACCCATGTCATCTTCCGGGAGGATCGGATTCCGTGTCTTATCAGGACATGTTGTGGGAAGACGCAGATCTTCTTGTAGATCCGTAAGCGATGTACAGTTGTGTTGACTTGGCGTTGGGGTCCATGCCGACGTGTCCTAGCGACCAACAGCCAGCCACTGAGACTGTGAGTCAGTTGGCCACGAAGCTCACTCTAACTTCCTCTAACTACCCCAGCTCTCTCAGTGACATCTAAACGCTTCCCAAAATTTACCAACTTAGCAAAGAAACATGCTGCCCATCCTATTGCTTTTCATCACGCCTTTGTTAGCCGGCGCCGCTCAATATTGCCAGTTTCAAGGAAGCCATCATCCATTGACGCTTTGTACGGCCGTGAATACCCACCAGAACCTGACGACCTCTTCTGCGGACTGGAGCATTACCTTTGGATACCAAAGGATCCACGAGGCAGGATGGGCAGCCATCGGTATTGGAAGTGGAATGTACGGATCGCTCATGTTTGTTATGTACGCAAAGAACAAGTCATCCAAAGGTGAGACCGTTTGATTACAGTGCTTGTGAATATTTTAACTCAAAATCCTCCTTAGATCCAATATTGAGCGTCCGCCGTGGTCTGTATGTTTACTGCTTTCCGACTCATCTAAAGGTATCGCTGCTAACTGATATTCACAGAGGTTACTATGAACCGGAACCCGTTGGTGCTAAACCCCAAGTGGTTACAAGCACTATCTCTTTAAACGAGACCGGATGGCTTGAAGCGAGCTTTACCTGTTATCGATGTGACGCTTGGTCATCTGTTAACTCCGGCAGTGCTCTTCAGCCTTGGATCTGGGCAGCCAACGCCAATCAGGTATTCAGCGATCCTTCGCCAGACTCTACAATGGAACAGCATGGCTATTACGGTCATTTTGACCTTGATATGTCTGTGGTTGAGAGTAAAGATGGGAGAGTTCCAAGCATAGACTTCACCGCTTCTGATTCGGTTGCTATCGCGTCTGGATCCGGAGGCTTAGGTCAATCGCCATCTGCATTGTTTGCTTTACACGGCCTGCTCATGGCCCTTTCTACCATGATACTGTATCCTTGCGGTGTACTGGCCATTAGCCGAGCCTCGAAAGCAGCTTTCAAAGGTCACGTACTTTTTCAACTTGTCGCTTCGTTCTTGTGTATTGCTGGGGTACTTTTGGCCCTCTACGCCACCATTTCAAACGGCGAGGTAACAAGCTATCCAGGTCCTCGAGCTTTGATGTGGATCACTGATTTTGGCATTCTAGATAGGTGTATTTGCTCGTCCGCACGTCCTACTCGGCCTCGTGGTGACAACAGCTGTGCCTTTGCAGGTGGTTTTGGGATACGTCCATCACAAGCGATATATATCAGCCATAATCTCACCCAAAGTGACTACGGGTCACAGGTGGCTTGGGCGTCTAATCGTCGCTGGAGGCTGTATAAATGCGCTACTGTGAGTTTCTTCATCGCCGAACTGACGACACCTTTCATTGACTGGATCTTACATAGTGGTCTTCAGATGGTTGCTGCGCCTAAACTGCTCAAAATATTTGCCCTCACCTTCGTACTCATCGACATTGCCTTGTTGGGTGTCGTGGCTCGATCGAGAGCTGTCCAAAGAAGGATGAGCAAGGCAATATCAACTGAACAAGACGAAGACTTTCGGCCGTTTCTTCGTAATGATGAGGATTAAAGCTTTGAAGTCCGTTTATTGAGTTGCACATATTGATGAAGTCATTCGAGCTGTTCTAGTGGTTTGGTAACTCGCGAAGTCGGTCAAAGTAGATAGTAACCAATAGGACATAATCTTAACAACAAAAGATAATTTATGATTTATACAAGGCTCAGATGTGTTCAGTTTCATATGTATGGGCACAAATGCCAGAGTAAACCCCAGAACGGCATAATTTCCTTTCAGTGACTTAAGGATGATCCCAAGGTTCATAGGCATTAAAATCCTCCAATGCTTCCTTCAAGTACGGGTTTGCTTCTGCGGGGACCTTCTCATTAGCCCAACCGGACTCATCGACAGCAACACACAAGTCCCATGGTTGGGTTCCTCGTGCCATATCCACGCTATTAACACCGAGCTTCCCATTGAATAGTACAACGAGGAAAAACTTCAAGTTCATAGCGGTATCGTTAGAGAAATGTGATGAACCACGCTCTAAATCTAGTTAAGTTTGACTCCTTTGCTGAGATAGGAGTGCTTGAGAGTGGGGAGACTTACGGAAAATGGCTGTGAAGATTTGAGCAAACTGGTATAGTCTGTTATTGTAGTCTCTCTCCTAATAATGTTGAGATAGAGACCAAAATTGTGAGAATGGCGGGTAACCTGCTTGCTAGGAATTTCAAAAAAAAAAAAAAGTGCTAAAGCAGATAGCTTTCAACCACAAAGCAGCCTACGTTCCAGAGAATCCTTTGTCGGACGGCATAAGGGGGCCTTAGTTTGATTCCAAACACTCTCATGTCAAAGCACGTTGGTGATCCTTCTCGGATCACTTGCCCATTTTGGCAAACTCTGGGATCCTGTGACCTTGGCCTGCCTCGCATTACAGTCTTACATTCTCTTGGATCAACAACAGTGCATCACTGGAACTTCTGAAATTTCCTGTAGCAATCCTCTAATGCTTGGACAAGGACATCTGCGGCCAAGACTGCAAACATGGTTCTCATCACCAACATGCGAATTAAATTCCTCTTTAGGCATGAGAGACTCTTCAGATGATCTCTCTGCTGACTATAGTGTTGCCTTGTACTAAGGACGTTACGAAGATACCGTAGTGAAAAGACTTTGGCACAAACGGCCTGAGCATGCAACGGCATCCAAGTCAAGCACATGATACATTGACGAGTTAGGATCTCACGGTCCCCCATTACACTCTTGATAAGTAATCTCGTCGAATTTAAAAGGCGAGTGTTCTCCCTGCTTCAAAAGCAACTCTGCATCACACAACATTGCAAGTTTCCCTGAGCACATACCAAAACCATATTTATACATCCAAAGCATCCTATCTAAAATGCAGTTTTTCAAGCTCGCCAGTCTCATTGCCATTACCTTTGGCGTCGCCCAGGTTATTGCTAGCCCTGCCGTTGTGAAGCTCAACGATCTCGAGGAACGTCAGGCTCCTGTGACTCGTAAGACGTCCTCCTTCTTGTATCAGACAAAGAAGCTCACCCTTGACAGCTCCCAACTCTCCTAAGATCATGGACTTTGAGGAAGAGGAATAGGTTACTCTGCTTAAGATGCCAATATCAATTGACCTTGCGTAAAGTGGGATCTGAGCTTTGAAAGCGAGGTAGCTACTAAGTCATGGCACAAAATCAACCTCGGGACGGAAACCAATGACTAGAAAAAGCGAAGAATGGGGATCTAGGGCACTATGGGATGTGACATCGCTTTCGGCATCACATTCTACAGATATAAATATACGTGACTTACCTGTTTTTCGAAATATTGGCTGCTTATCATCATTTGTGACCCGCCCGGTGTTTTCTTATCGTACATTATTTTTCACCGTAAGTCTTCTTTTCTCGATTATGAAAAATTCTGGGACTTTTTATCTCGACTTTGCTGGGGCCAACTCAACTTGGTAGTTTCAAGTCACGGCTCCCTATTCATCAAGTCCATCGATCAAGGTGAATACTCCCATAACAAGAAAAGCGTAGATGCAATATGATGGAGCCATAATATTTGGATATTCTGCGTGCCTTGATAGCAAGCTACCTAATGTTCCTGACAATCTCCTTCGCCCAACTTCGAGTATCTAGTTAAGTCGAAGCATAAATAAACACTCAGTGAACCAAATAGCCTCTCCGTAATTGGGCATACGCCTTATGCAGACTCAACTTGAGGCCCTACTTCCCGTGGTCAATGCGTAAGGACCGACAATCGTGTGAGGTTAAGGTTAAAGGTTGGAAGTAACACAAACCCAAATAGTAAGAACCGACAATCCCATGTCTTGGCCTTTGGGGCCTTGCAAGTAGTTCAGAAAATGGGATGATGATATCCGTGACATATAGTCGCTACACACGTCACGCTGCGCCGCTTCACAGCTGTGTTATCTCCTGCTCCCTTGTCCCAAGAAGATCACTCCAACACCCGTGTTATTATTTACCGTATTGATCCCTGAATATGGGCCTACCAACCTTGTTCCACGAGCCTTCGACGCATTGCAGAAAAAAGGCTGTGACCAACATACATGACACCCCTGCCCATTTTCCTGTCTGCAACAGAACATAGATGCAGAACCAACCAAGCCGTGCTCTGGGCCGACAAGCTTGAGGATCGGCAGGATCACCAAGATCCACTTTATCAAGTCGTCGTCATCGGGTTAATGCATGTTGTTGTTTGCGAGACGTGAACAAACTGCTCTCTTTTCTCACCTCGCGTAGCAAGCCAAGAATTGAACAGCCCCCAACACAAAGTGTCATTCCGGTGAGAATGCACTCTCTGCACTTGGAAAAATATGCAACAGTCGTGCTTTGCCATGTCAACGCAGGTTGTGTATTCGGTGGAGCTCAGAACCGTGTTGGCACGTCCCCTCTTTGTTGTTTAGTAATGGTGTACTTCGAAGGCCTCATTTTTCGCCTTAGCAACTGAACTCGGATGCATTGAGGATACGCCTACTCATATTCACTTGGTAGGAAAGACACCGCGCATTTTCTGAGTCTCCCATCTTACCACTGAGAGCCACAAACATTCCTCATTCGCTTCCATCACATTCAACCATGGATTTCGCATATCAACAGTGAGCTTGTAACTGCCAAGGTCCCAAGATCAGATTACTGACATGCTCGCCTAGACTGGCCGGCAGCAGTGCAGACAATGGCGCTGACCTGAAGCAAATTCCCCATAGTTCCAGTCGCTCGTCATATTGGAAGAATCGTATTGATGATGGGGCCAAATTTCTTGTGGAACATCCCTGGTTGCTGCTGAAAGACTTGGTATTGCTCAGTCTAGCAGTCCCCGGGTTTGTCGCTCTCGTGGCTCCTTCAGTGGCCTGCACGCAAGTTCAAGGAATACTCGCAGCAAAGTCGAACCAAGTCATAATCAATACTGCACCACTGGGTCATTGCAACTGTGGTTCATCGGTGGCTGAGGCCGTGGAAATGGGCTGTAAGTATGACGCCCTCGCCGCGGCCTGGCTACCCGACCAGTGCAGAGATGATGCTTTAACAGCAGAGTTTGAGAGGATGGGACACGAGAAGGATGGAAAATGGCCTTACTACTCAGATCGGAACCTCACATCAAAGATCCTAGCAGAGGACCTGGGACATAAAGCTGATGAGCCCGGGTTCCTGTTCTACTCAACAGGCGAATGGCACATGGCACACTGCTTATTTTACTGGAAGAAGCAGTTCCGGGCTCGGTTCAATAACATCACGGTAGAGCCTCGCTATGACAACGAACGCCATATTCAGCATTGCATCACGGTGCTTCTACAACCACGTGCACTGAAAGGCGTAGTCCAAGCAGGTGTAGAACTTGATTCAGATTATCTCTAAAAATAAATCACTCCAAACCTTTACAGAGGCCTGGACTCGGTCTAAAGCATCAAGCGACTATACTTGTGATGTAATATTGTACCGAATACCACCGCTTGCTCAGGGTCCAGGCTTTTACTGAACCTCCTGGCCCAGCGAACACTAACGCAGATGCTCCTCGCCACATCGAAGACATCGTTCATTCTTCATCACCTCCCAGCATCGGGGCGTCATAATAGTAATGACTGAAAAGATTGATACCAATCTTCCTTCCACTATGAACCGGTAGTCCCGCATGGGCCACGCGAGGATCACCTGTCCCGTTGGGCAGAAGATTGTTCCAAAAGACAGCATTACCCCTTTTGGGTCGGACTAGCAGTCCTTTGCCCGACTCAGTCCTTGAGAATTTATCTCCGTCAGCGACATTAGAAACACCCTGCACTTCAGGAAAATACGTTTCTCCACCAGTGCAAGAGTCGTCTAAATAAGCAAAGATACTTGCAAGTCGATTGTATGACCTCCGGGGATGATTGCGGCTGTAGGTTCTGTTACGGGGTTTATCAAACCAGTCCATATGAATACGGAACCGTTCATTAGGTTCATACTTGACAATTTGAATGGGTTCCGTATCAATGTGCTGGATGTTGCCCAGAATCGATTTCATCTTGCGGGAAAGGCATTTACCTACGACGTCGCTCTTTGGCACCATTGCAGATTGTGAGGTGCGAAAGCGCCTGTCAACGACTGTTTTGAGATTCTCGTCATAAACCGGCGACTGCTCGAACTTGTCCCGACTAAACGTAGAGATGATGGTCAGTCTTGTATTACACAGAGAGAGAACTGACAGGTGTCTCTTACCCAACATCTAGAATATGGTTTACTTCATAGTCCGAAAGGAAGTTGTTGATATATATCATGAGTGGGTCAATTGAAAGTATCTCGATGGTATAGTTCTGACGGCAGTCATAAGCATCGATCGATGCCTGTTTTGGGGCATGCCAAAGACTCTCAACCAGCTGAGGAACGTCGGTAAAGCGAGAAACCGTCTGCCATATGCGTGCAAAACTCAACAGAGCAATACTCAAGGGTATGAGCATAAGCGATGTTTTGAACCGGGCAGTCTACAATAGTCAGCAGTTGATTTCTCGTACAAAATTGGCCGATGGCAATTTCCTACCATTTTGGCATGGATTTTTCGCAATTACAGTCGCAGTCAGTCCTTCTGAAGACTTGGTAGTCAAAATTGAAACGATGGCTGTTACTATTCGGCTTAAGATTTAGTCATCGGAATAGCATTAGCATGTCTTATTATAATTTGCTGCAGCTACGTACGCCTCCCAATTGCATTTTTCATTTGCAATGGGAGGTCGAAATATGCATAAGTTCCTGTTGCAACCCTCTTCCCCAACCCCTCGAGTAGGTATACGTCTTAATGTTGTATTTGATTTAGATTGTTGGTAAGACGAGTTAATTGCCCGGTGCCACTTCCAGGCGCAGGCATGGATTCAACCCGTTTTGTTGGCTGCAATCACAGTCATGCCTGCATGAGCGGGGGGGATTTCCATAACCGTATGTACAGAGGCACAGGAGTGTATGTGGATGGATCTACATACCTGATTACTCCAACCGGATGCCAAAGGTTCAACATGGATCATGCATTAAGTAGAGGATCAGTTCAGCTTATCATAGCACTTCCCGCGTAATACTGCATGGTACCTCAAAACTTACACGTTCATAGCGTAAACGCACCTCTATCTTGGCAAAGCGATGGCATGTAGCTCAACCAACAGACACACCGGATATCAATTTCATTCCACGATCGGCGATGAGTGCAGCTTGCCAAGTAGCCCCCATTAATGTCACGATTGCTGCAGAAAAAACAAACATACCTCAAGGTTTACACGAAGGAAATACTGCAGATCTTGCGATAACAGCCTTTGCAGGACGAGGGGTACCCTGTACCATGGCGGGCTTTATCTCTTGGCTCGGAGATTTCCTCTTATGTTCAGAGAAGCGGCTGATCCTGGCATAGAGCTTGGAACCAACAAGACAATCTCAGGTGACGCTGGCTGATGGCAACAGTCGGATACCTAGCCATCGCCCACTTCAAAAACGTTACTCGACCAAGCGAACTCAAGTTGGATCCCGACTCGCACACAGTTGAGCAACAGTCTCTCAACTATCACGCTTCTTCCGCTCCATTGGACGATTATGGAATCTCCTTTCTCGAGTGAACTCAGACTTGTAGCGTACCCAGGCCCAAATGTCGGCCAGACTTATGAAATGAATGACAATGGAGAGGATGCTATTACCGTTGCTATTCTTGAGAAATCTGAGTCTGTTACCGCCCAGCAAACTGCAAGCGAGGATATAATCGGAAAGGGGCTTGAAAGTGGTTCAGAGAGGCAAAACCATGTCTCTCGAACATTCCTCTTGCCAAGAGACTTTGGAAGCAAACACCATACTTCATACTTGCTTGTGGTTAAGGTAAACCCAGAAGGACTGGGAAGACCTAGCATTTCCATCTCAAGAGAGCAGCCTCAGCCAATCGAAAGCAAATGGGGATCCATTTTCAACACCTTTGGGTATCTTCCATTGCCATCAGAGCATCTCAAAGATCAACATGCCCATAAATGGTCGCAAAAGTTCTGGATATGGGTCATTTTTGCCTGTACCAGTGTTATAATGCTTCTGGGTCTGCTTTTGGTGTTTGCCTCATCAAACGCTCCTGCACACAAGACCTCATGGTCTGAAGAAGGGTACATCAGATATCCTACACCTGGAAGCGACGGGCCAAAGCGTCAGTTGCGCATCCTCTACACAAATGCGACAGAATGGTCGCAAAGCAACCCTCATGATAATGGAGAGTGGAAGATCAGGATGGATGACCAGGCACTCATTCCGGCAGCAGCCTGGGACCCAGAAGAGGATCGCTATCAAGCCTGGTTTCATGATCGGTACAAAGTGATGAGCACGGCTGTCAAGGAAAGAAGCTTTATACGACCTAGCTGGCTTGGCTCGCTTGACATGATAGTGCCCTGGGACGATGAGTTCCACCTTGCGCACTGCGTAGTCACATTGAAGAGGTATTGGAAAGCAAAGGAGACCGGGAAACATGTTTGTCCAAGGGATATAGCTCCGAACCACATAGAGCATTGTCTGAACTGGTTCGAGGGCTATGCTTTCCGTCCTGAACCACAGTTGCCTAAGATGGGACCAACAATGGCATGGCAGACAAAGGTTTGCTTCTAGCTAATTGCTAATTCGGCTACTTCCCTAACGCAATATTTATTATTGTCCATGTGCCTTGCTTTCTAGAAATTGTTATCCGTATCCTCGCGCAAAGTCCTCCCATAAAGCCACTTCCCAAGTCTTACACTGGGTCCGTCCACGTAGTCAGCCACAAATCTCGCCAATTCCAGAGAGACAGGTAGTAAAATGGCATGCGGAAGAATGAATTCTAGCTCCAATCCCAGGATTGAATGGTTACTTGCCTCAAGATGATTTCCTGCACCACAGCAACCAGTAAAAGAGTACAGGCTCGAGCCGAAAGTCCACATGACTGGGCCATGAATCAGGTACAGTCCGTACGATAACCGACCGAGTTCCTGACAGGGTCGACTGCTCAAAGTCTTCTTCAACATTGGCAAGTATGGTACAACCCACACGATCAATGTGGCAGACACGAATAGGTAAATCCACTTCGGGCCAACCATGATCTCAGGCTTCAGATTTGACAGTAAGGTCCATCCTGGATTGCGAGCAAGAAGCCGCGTGGAGGGTACATGCGGAACGCCGCCCAGATAAAGGCCTATCAATACCGTAGCCCAGTGGCCAGATCTCACCATCAGACCATGAGTGCCTTGAAGCTCAGTTTTTTCAACGTCGGCAGAGGTGAGAAGATGAATGTTGCAGGTAAGCATGCCGGCAACGAACATGGCTCCGTACCAGCAGTCCACAATGTACAGGAAGTAGACTATCAGGAAGATCTGCCTGAAAATCTTGCTCATAGCAGACAAACGACTCATAGCCAGAAGAGACATATAAACGATAAGTGACCCGATATACTCGATCTGAATGGTCCACAGGTGGGGGTTGTGATCGAACACAGCGGCATAACCACTGGGTCCTGTATTCCTGGAGAAGGCAAACGTGAACTCCCTCAGTTGCTTCCAGAAAACTTTGAGGTCGTCATACCAAGAGACCTCATAGAGACCTGTTGCTGGCCATAAGGCTAAGAGGGCGTGTTGAAAGAGTATGAAAGCGAGAGTCGTGACGAAGACAGGGGCGAAAAGACGAAACCAGCGTCGGAATAATGAGGAGGCCAGCACTCCCCCCAGCTCTTCGAACCTCGCCTTGTGTATGAGCCGAAGGGGAGCCATCGAGAGTGCATACCCCGAGGAAACAAAAAAGACGGCGACGGCAAAGTGTCCACCACTAAAAAGCAAACGAAGAATAGGGAGAGTGGCAAGCTCATACCTCCCCATGTATCCATAAGAGCTTTCCAGTAGGGCGGCACTGCGAGTATCTCTCGCGAACAGCTGATGATGATGGAAATATACAAGGAGGGCACCAATGCCTCGAAGACCGTGGAGCCAAGGGACAGCGCGGCTGGAGTTCTTGGGGAGCATCATGATTTCCGCCGGGAAATTAAAATATTGTTTGGAATGAACAGCTAAGCCATAAACTATCGTTACATGTAGGCGTGATAGTGAATTGCGTTAAGATAGAGTGAATATCATTCTGCTTGGTTATGGCTGCTGCTTTATACAATCACCCGTACCCTTTCCAAGCGGGGCTTTGCCAAAAGCAGGACGTCAACGTGCAGAAGCGGTCGGGTGCCCCTCTTCCCATGTAGCCAAGATATAGATGGCCAGCACTTATCCACACAGGCTGCATCGGAGCAATTCACCCATAATCTAATATCCTGTTATCTGTGTTGGTCTGCAAGCCCAGCTACGAAGCTATTGCGTATCTAAACATATGGGCTGGGCTTACTAACCCCATAAAACTTAGACAATGATCATATTTATTTGAGCTTATATTCTATATGATCTGAGTATTTCCCTATTACATTAGGCGTTCAGCCTAGCTTTCGTTCCCTCCGGACATCATCCTCAGAATCGAGCGCCCAGACTTTTCTCCTAAAATCAACATCGCAAAGCGTCGTATCCAGTTCGCATTGGGCTGCTTATCTGGATCATACGCCATACGTAGAATAACCGGCGGGCAATGGCTCTCCATGTACATCTTCCTCTCCTGGATCTTCTCTGGTCCTTCAGGCGGAATCGTTATAAACCTCTGAAGAATAGTAGCATCATGCGCCGTCATATGCGCAAGAACGTCGCGTAGCAGTCTCTTCGGTAGATAATACCCTCTTCCTTGGTCCCTCAAACCCTTTTGTGCTATTAAAAGGGTAGCTCTGGCTTCTTTGGGGTCGTTGTCTCCGACATCGAGACTGGGAGTGGCAGGCGTTGAGTTGGTTGCAAGTGATTCGAGCTTGTTCAGAGATAAGAAGGCGAGCATGGCCAGGAATCGGGTCAACATCATATTTCCGTATTCGAAGCTATGTCGAAGATAGTGTATCCTCAGAATCGTTTCGAAATACCCTCGGTATTTTGATAAGGACTTTTGAAGTTCGTCGTCGTTAATTGGTGGATTTTGCGCTGTGGTTCGTTCTTCTGATGCCAGTATTTCATAAAGCTGGACCATGACAAAGCAATACTGTAGACTATTATGTGTTAGCTAAAGAGGAGAGTAACAGGATTGAATGAATCAAGTACATACTGAACCTTGAGCTGTGAAGGGGAAACGATATTCGCTGGTGACAGTGGCTCTGGCAAACCATTATACCAATCTTCTAATTTCTTTATAACATCTATGATTTTGATTGCTCCATTTTGATACACATAATCATCAGGCGCATCTTCAATCTCAAGCATACACTTATTAAGAACGACGCTGAAATCGCTTTTGGCTTTGAACACTAGACCAGTTCGAAGTGGTATGAGTACCGAACTCGATGGAAATTTAAGCCATATTTCTCCAAACCAGCTTGGGTCTCGGTCAGGGTCTGGTATGGCGCTTTGAGGTGGAGATTTCAATAGTGGCACCGTCATGAATTGGTGACTCAGTGTGCTGTTATGGTCAGCAAAGAACTCTTTATGGACATATTTACATACCATTGCCAATGAAAAAGGGACCAGGCTGTGATATCATATGAATTCTTCAGTTTCTTGTTCTTGATATATGTCGTTGGTTCGAACAAGTCCAGCTCATGTGCCATATCTGTTGCTTGAACTAGGAAGGCCGATGATAAAGGATCCATATCGAACATGTTGACGATAGTGTTAATAACTAACGTGGCTTGCAAAGTTGTCAAGGATCGATTATGGATCGTTTCTGCTATCCAAAGTCTTTTCGCCTCTTCAAGGAACTTGTACCCAAGACTATTTGGGTTCCAGAACTCAGCGAGCTCAGATTGGTAATTTTGACATTGCTAGCTGACAGTAAATACGAAGTCAGAGACAGGGTGGGGAAGAGACCACTTACACATCCAACAGCAAGAACAGCGTTGACTAGAAGTGGTGAACAGAAGGTATTTGACCCATTGATCATATCGTCCAAGAAGAAGTCCTTATGGAAGAAAGTGAACCAGTCGTATTCTTGAAGGAAATAAGCGTGCATGAGTTCCCTCATCTTATCATCACTAGCATTCACAGTAGTCCACCTTGAAGGTACTATTTCGTCTAACCTCGAGTCGACAATGGATGCTGCATGGTGTGGACATAAATATTGTGCTCGATATCCTAGGTCTGTTTCTGTTGATGCCGGAGACGCGATGCAGCTCACATCATCTTGTGTGCTCCACTCGTGTATGAGCGACTTGATGTAAGGATTATCAGCTGTCTGCAGATATTTTGGCATAAGAGGTGAGTAGATGAACTGATACCGTGATCTTGTTTCTGGCTCCAGCTGTACTTGAAGGAGTAGGTCGGCACTCGAGAGCTGTCGTGTCAGTGTTTCCGCATCGACGCCAGCTTGAATTCGACGAACGATCTCTAGTGCCTCTGCCGGTGGTCGACTTTGAATTGCTCGATACACAACGGCAGCTGGGTGTGATTCCAGAAGCGCCTCGTATTTCTCACGATAGTCTGACTCTACCGTGGTTCTGTAGACGCACTCGAGTTTCCTTGCTCGACATTGAGAGCATACGGGCCGACCACCATTGCACTACAGCACCCGTTAATCTATAGCTTCATAACCTATCAAGGTGCTTTTTAATGTGCTAACCTTTGTTTTCCGTTGTCGACATGGTTCACAGGCTAGAGCTGTCTGTGCTCTCTTCCCCACCAGTGGAGCGGTCTGATACGCTGGGCGACAAGTCTCAGCGGCTGAAGGTCTTGAAGCTGGAAGTAAGCGGCGATATCCAGTTCCCTGGGATGTCTCGTGATTTGATGATGTCGATGCATCAGAGACGCTTGGCGTTCTCTGCGGTATCATCTTTGTGTGATGATATACCAAGATCAACAAGACAGCATACTCATCATTGTATTTAATGTGTACGATAGAATAATAAAATGCTTAATCCAAGGAATTTGGAAAGCAAAAGAAGTAATTATCTCACAATTACTTGCTCACAGAGTCAAGGTGTGCTTTTGCTGTTCTAAGCATGATGTCATGGTGTTTTCAATATGATGCGCTCAAGGTCCGGGCACCACACGAGGCTTTTATAATATATGCGTTGTTTTCATTGGCTCTAGTATTTTATTTATTTCAAATGGCTCTGGTTGGTCCATTATCAATAACCTTATGCGGCTCGAACCGTGATCTGCGATCTTGAGAGAGGCAAGACTATCCATTACGACTCCATCTTAAGAGACCCCACTTATCACGCATCTCTTGGACTTAATAGATTCTGCATCTATTTAAATGCTAATTTGACGGAAAAGCCCAGCTGTGGGGCGTCCAGGCCCGTTTTTGAGCTGCTTTTGACGTATCATTCTTAGTCAGAATGGCAGGGCGTCTTTGGGTAGGCTCAAATGTCCTCAATGACACAGCCTTTTGCAATATCCGGAATAATTAGAACGATAATTGACCATATAGCGGGCTCTAATTTACACACCATATTCATAGAAGATCTTCGCGCTCGCTGATGGCGGTCAGCCTAGCTCCTCGAGCAGGTACCAGGTATATCTCATCAGGCTCCATACATCAGCCATTACAGATGATCTAGTCCCAATTACGGCATAAAATGGAACACTACAAAGCTTTCAATGCGGTAATAATCATCTGAAGTCCGTTCTTAAATCCGAACTCCGTCATATAAGCTCGAATTTGCCTCCCTACTGTCGGATGGTAGATCCAAGACCGGCCTATTATGCAATATCAAGGGCCAATAACCAGGGTTCAAGTTCTTACTTACCGAATTATTGGAAATTCAGGGTCCTGGTCGGCAGGAATTACCCAAATCACGCTTATGGCGCATCATACGATCTGCGCCAGGACATGGCACTATCCCCAACATGGTGTTACTCAGCGCTCTCCGGTATTTGTGGTGGGGATCAAACCGCCTCATACATCAAGATGTGATAATATAAGATAAATAAATTTCACCTACATAAGAATTAATCTTGTATGAATTGAGATTTATCTTGAGATATCAATTTATTTCTTATCATGCCGGGCGTTCCCAGGAGTCGAGGCTGCGAGACTTGCATTAAGCAGAAGAAAAAGGTACAGGCAGAAATTCCATTTTTTTCACCAAAAAGTTCACTGGGGAGACTGACTTGCACTAACTAGTGTGACCAAGCGAGGCCAGCTTGTTCAAGATGTGCTCGAATTGGTGTGCCGTGTATCGGTTCAGGAGAGCAGAAGTATATTTTCAAACCGGTATCATTCGCCAAATCAACTAGAATCACCATCCCCAAGGCACGCAAAAACGAACAGTCTTCGAAAATATCAATATTACACAAACCTCAAAGCCCAGTCAGTCTTTTAGAGGCCAAGCTTGTTGCGGCTCTCGAGGTAACAGACATGAGATATAGTCTGTATTCCTACGGTGATTTTTTCCAACACATCCCCAGACGACTAGGTCACGAAGGCGTCCTCGATTCATCTGTCGATGCTCTCATCACTGGCTTGCCTTATCACTATTCACTAGAGTTGCCTCCTGAAGTTCTAACCAAGTACAACAATGCTTTGAAAATCCTGAAGGCTTCTTTGAATAGATCGAACACGCGAACTAGTCCAGAAACTCATGCCGCCCTTCATACCATGACGATATGCCAGGTAATCAAATCCTTCATCTACCAAGCAAACACTAACAAGTATTCAAGGGCTGGCTAGCTCGAACAGATGATGTTTTGAAAAGTCATCAACAAACCTTAGCACAACTTCCTCATACGAGAACTTTGAGTGACCTTTTTGAAATCCAGTTCCTTGAGACCTCATTCTTGTCTCTACTACTCGAGTCCGTAATCAACCCTGCGATCAATGTAGAACCATACATCGCCATCATCAACTCATGCTTACGCCAAGATCAAAACCACCAAGACAAAGAAGGTCAGGCCTCCAGTCTCCAGGGGCAGAAATTATTCCTGTCGGCAAAGTTGCTTCACGAGCCTCTAAGGTATATTGACGAGATTCGATCCACTTATCAAGAGTTGCGAGATAGTCACCCAAGAATACATTTTCAGCTTGAGAATCTACAGAAGAAGCAATCTTCTTCTACAGAGGGAAAGACCACACAGAGACTTGCTCACAGATTTCAAGTCGCGGATGCCATTCTGCTCACAGCAGCCTTGGCTTTGAACAGTATCTTACAAACAATACATACCGAGGATAACGTGCTACTTTTAGAGGCATCAACTTTGGCTGGCGAGCTTATAACACTTACGAAGACGGTATCTCATTATAGACCCCTGGGTGCCAGCTTCATTCCACCATGCCTGGCAGCTGCGGTACGTCAATTCCAAACAAATCCGGCTCAGAATACAAAAGCAGACTAATCAATTATCCAGTGGGCAATTACAAGTGCTTTAAATAATCAGCAAGGTGAAATTGAGGCGTTACTCGAAGAGTATCAGCAGGACTATGCTCGCGTACAATGGATGGACCAGGCGCTGCGGTTGAAGGCACGACATAATATGTTACTGGGACAACTCGCAGAGTCGATCAGCCGTGAGGAAAAGTGTAATAATCCTGCAAATCTCGATATTTTTGTGGTTTATTGTAAAGCGGTGTTTGGATCCAGTGTAAGTTGTTTCTTCACTCCCGTACAAGGTTCTTGACAGTTGGGATTAGGGCGTATTTGGATCCTGAAAACATAAGGCTATTAAACATTAGGGGTATCAAGACTGTAACTGTATCATCAATATCTCGAACTTCCCAGCCTTTCATCAATAAAATTCCCATGCAGAATCAGTTGATCAGTGAACTCTTTCAACCAAGCACGATTGCTCCGAGTGCAACGCCAGCAACAGCGATCAAAGAGCCCTCCATAACCCTCGCCGCATTAGGCGCAGCAGTTGGTGTGGAAGTCGTCTCTTTAGTCGATTTAGTCTCAGATGGTACAATAGGCGCCACGGTAGTCGATCCAGTCGCAGCCGCAGCAATTTCAGACTTTTCAGTTGACTCAGTATGGGGACTCTTGGTAGTAGTCCTTGTCTCAACTTCAAACACCGTGCTAGTAGGCTCCGCAGTCACCGTCACCTCAGAAGTCTCTGTGACCTCAACATCAGAGGTTGTTTCAGCCACTGCTGCAACAAGCGTACTCGAAGGCTTCCAGCACGACAGGTACGAGGTTCCAATAGTTTCAGTGCCAGTGTATCCAGCGCATCCGGGAACTCCGGTCTTGGGTGGCGCTCGACCGCCGCCGCAGTCAAGAGGATCACAGATCATTCCATCATCAGGGTCGAACCAGTGGACGATTTTGTCTTCGCAAGTTGTGAAACTATGAGTTGAACAACCAAATCCAAGGACTTGTTCGGTGAGCATGAACAGCGAAACGGCGGAAAGAATAGTTGGTCGAACCATTTTGTGTTATTGAACGAGCGAATATCGTAAGCGAGTGACAAAGCTTAATGAGAGAATTGAGCTGGCACATCAAAACGCGGAGGATAGCCGTGCTTTAAACGAAAATCACAATTGAATTGCACAGGGGTCTTTGGCATATTAACCGGTGACTCGACGGGTACGTTGAGCTGTAACGTATGATTCTCAGTGGCTAGACATTTACCTCATGACCATAAAAGGCCCATGCTGTAGGAAATTGCGGTAGAGAAGGGTCGGTTAGTTCAAGAAAGAAAAGCTTTGATTGGTTGACAGAGCTCGTAATCTCTTTGCTGTGCCGCCGTTTCTTCTATCCCTGCAAGAGAATTATCAACTGCGCCTTCTGGCAGATCGACTGCAAGGATAATTCGCTGTCAAAAAGGAAATCACCAGGTTGGAGTTCGTTGTCTTCGTCGTCGGTAGGTCAGCCCAGAGTTTTTTGATAGCCCATCCTTTTCATTAACGGCTTGCACTCAAGCCTATGGAATTTTCAATTAGCCAGCTAACTCACGAAAGAAGTAGCTAGCATATTAGACCCCCGTATCACACTTTCGGTGGCCGAAAGCAGAGATAAGAAAGACCATAAGTTGAATGATAGTGGACAGATGTGAGTAAGTCGGTAAGTCTTCAACTGACGTCTACAAGTATAGTGCAAGGGAGTATGAAGTATAGCCGTAATCAACGAACCCTAAAGAGTTATCCTGTACCTTGGGGGCCCCATCAGAAAGAACCACAGATCCCAAATTGGTAAGTCCTGGAGTGAGGAATGCGTCCACTATTCAAAGCCCCGTAGATAACAAAATGAAATCCGAGCATATAGATTAGTCACTTAAAGATGACTATTCTTTTGCACTAATTTCCGTTTATCCTGTATAGACTTTATTAAGTCTACGATAAAAGGCAATGAACCAATCATCGCAACTCTTTTACAGCATTCTGGCCGAATTGCGCCCTGGTGAGTCCCGGGTAGCATCCGGCTGGCTCCGATACCGGCTGCACGGCCGATTAAAAATCCGGCGGGGTGGCTGCCGTTCGCGACTCATTCCATGAATTTCCCAACGAGGGGCACCAAGAATTTTCCAAACATCAACGAGCAAAACAAAATGGCCAACGATTCGACGCATACGCAATCGCAAGTATACCTCTCTACAAGAGGTGGTGACTACGGTGTACGATACTTACCTGTCCCGTTGCAATTGACACTCTGCTGACTCTGAAAAGCTCTCCTTCGAGACTGTTGTCCTAAAGGGACTGGCTGCCGATGGCGGTCTTTTCCTCCCCCACGAGATTCCCGCTGCGACAGAATGGGTGCGTACGAACGAACCAATGCCGATTCCCTGCGCATTTTCGGATGATAACGACATGAGATGATTGGCAAGACCAAGACTAACACCATATTAGCAAAGCTGGAAGGATCTCTCGTACCAGGAATTGGCATTCCAGATCTTCAGCCTCTACATCTCCCGCAGCGAAATCCCCGCCGAAGACCTACAAGGCATCATCAACCGAAGCTACTCAACATTCCGCGCAAAAGAAGTCACTCCTCTTGTCCAATTGAAGGACAACCTGCACCTCCTCGAGCTCTTCCACGGTCCCAGCTACTCCTTCAAGGATTGCGCGCTGCAGTTCCTTGGTAATCTTTTCGAGTACCTTCTTGCGCGAAAGAACGAGGGCAAGGAGGGTAAAGACCGACATCACTTGACTGTTGTTGGTGCGACAAGTGGTGATGTGAGTCATGCATGGCCTGATCTTGCGGTAATATCCTAACGTGTGCTTAGACTGGCTCCGCTGCTATTCATGGTCTGAGGGGTAAGAAGGATGTCTCTGTTACCATTCTGCATCCCAAAGGCCGTGTCAGTCCTATTCAGGAGCTTCAGATGACGACATGCACTGATGCCAACGTGCACAACCTTGCCGTCACCGGCACCTTTGACGACTGCCAGGACATCGTCAAGGCCCTCTTTGGCGACCCCGAGACCAACGCCTCCCTCAAGCTCGGCGCCGTCAACTCTATCAACTTCTCCCGAATCCTCGCCCAGATCGTCTACTACTTCTACTCCTACTTCTCTCTCGCCAAAAAGTCCTCCACCTTCAAGGTCGGCGACAAGGTCCGCTTTGTTGTACCCACTGGAAACTTTGGCGACATCCTCGCTGGATACTTCGCCACCCGCATGGGTCTTCCCGTCGACAAGCTTGTTATCGCAACTAACGAGAACGATATTCTTGATCGATTCTGGAAGACTGGAAAGTACGAGAAGCAGCCTGCCAAGGGCCCTGAGGCTCAGGGTGGTCTGGAGGTTGATGGTGTTAAGGCTCACGAGGAGGGAGTTAAGGAGACTCTCAGCCCTGCTATGGACATTTTGGTTTCTAGCAACTTTGAGCGTCTGCTTTGGTTCTTGGCTTACGAGTTTGCTGCTACTGTTGGTATGGACGTTGAATTCAACCGAAAGCAAGCTGGACAAGAAGTCGCGGCTTGGCTCAAGGATCTCAAGGTCAAGGGCGGTTTCGGTCCCGTTTACGTGGACGTTCTGAACAGCGCCCGCAAGACCTTCGAGAGTGAACGTGTCAGCGATCCCGAGACTCTTGAGACCATCAAGAACATCTATGAGCAAGTCGGCTACATTCTGGACCCCCACTCCTCCGTCGGTGTCACCGCCTCTCTCCGATCTGCTCAACGCGCCGAGGCCAACATCCCTCACATTTCTCTGTCCACAGCTCACCCTGCCAAGTTCGCTGGCGCCGTTGAGCTTGCCCTCAAGGATGAGAAGGACTTTAACTTCCAGGAAAAGGTCCTTCCTGAGGAGTTTATTGGTCTCGAAAAGTTGCCCAAGCGGGTTTCTGATGTTTCTAATGACTGGAAGGCTGTGAGGGAGCTTGTTAAGGAGCAGGTTGAGAAGGAGCTTAGCGGACAGCGATAAATCAGATGAAAAGGTGTTGTTTTTGGGTTATGCATATTTACTAGAGTCAAAAATGATTGAAAGACAATTAGACATATTTATGAGTTTGGAGAGATCTTATGAAGCAAATATGGTATTGTGAATATCGCTCGTCCGATATCTGTAAAGGGATCGATTCGTGGTTGATTTCAGTGATTCTGCCTTGGGATACTGTATCGAACCACTTGATAGGCGCCATTTACCTGTATCAATAGCAGGTGGCCTTGGTCTGAGATATGGCTGGTGTAAGTGAAATGCAGAGATGGTCAACGTTCAGCTGCCAAGACGACCCCTGCTTTCAGCTAATATGCCTCAGCGATTTGATTAAGGCCATCAAGTACTTCAGAGTGAAAGTCTAAATGTAATTTTCTATATAAAGACTCGAAAAATGCCAAGTAAAGCAATATGTGGTCTTATCTACCTATCACGTTGTCCTTCTTAGGCCGGGCAAGTCTGCTCACTGCAGCCAAAACTGAAAGCAGCTATCTAGCAACCGTGACCCTCGCACCAACCACCTTTGAGGCCGCGGCCTTTGGTCTTGAAGAAAAGCGTGCAGAATGTTTCCAAGCTTGTTATAAGACTGATAGAAACTACAAGTCTTGCAGCAGAGGAAATGTTGTCTAGTGCTGGTGTAATGAGTCTGTTGATTGGGTTGGAAGAGAGGAGGATTGTGTTTGGGATATCTGTGGCCTCTCTGCTTATAATGGTAAGTTTCAAAGTTGCGGAGAGGGAGAGGGTAAGTAAGATGGTTGACGTTATTAGCTTATGCGGATGTTTTGAGGAGGGTTTGTGAGACTGTAACGGCTTCTGCTAGTCAAGCGGTCGAGACTGGTTCGACAGTGAGTTTATGCAAATCGGATTTACTGAGACGATCTTCTAACATGATATAGTCATCTGATGAGAAGATAGCTTCAACTTCAGCATAAACTACTAGACAGGCATCAGCTGAGACTACCGGTCAGCCTAAAGCAACGGGGACTACAACTTCTGGTAGTGATTCCAAAATAACTAGCAGCGTGACGGTAGCAACTACAAGCGCTGAACCCAATAGCGGTTGTGAAATGAGTTCGTTTCTAAGCTTTATGTCTGTTTTTGTTATTGGCACACTTCATCTGGCTGGAATGGATTCAGAATTTCTGCTGTAGTCTAGGCATTTTGGTATAATGTCTAAATTGTGAGCTGGATGTGTTGCAGTTGAGACCTGTGGCTGGAAGCATATATATGCCCACATAAACTTGGCTAGAATGGCTTTTTGATATGCTAGTTGACATCTTGAGTTGCAGACAGTGCAGGAAGCATCAGAACCTTTCCCTTTTATAAGGTGTATATGATCCAGGAAGTTCTTCACAGAATTAAAAACCCTGTTTCGAGAATAGCGTTTCAATGTTCCTTATCAATCGTTGACAACAAGTCTTCATACGTCACTCCAACTTGAGCCACGGTTAGGTCTGGCCTAACCAAATTCATACAGAGCGATCTCAAAAGGACCCTTAATTTCCCAAAATCACAAAGTGCTTACCAAGGGTCAAATATCTAGGCTGTCGCTACGTCATCGTCTCCCGGAAGACAACATTTAAGCATGAAGGCGGATGTGGGGCTGTCAACAGTTTTGGTATATCAAATAGGTCCCCTGTAAGTGATCGTCATGAGCTGGAGAAATAAGAGCCTGATCTACAAAGCAATCTACAAACTGGATGTCGTAGTTTCAGGCTTAGAGCGATGGATCAAGACCCGGTTTACTTCATGGGGTCAATGGGCCCTGAGGCAAATTCTACAGGTCTTAAGATGATCGATCTGGGCGAAACCACATATAAACCGCCATCAAGAAATAATGAAAAATTATATACTACCTTTTAAATTATTTGAATTTAGTAGATTCTGATGCCATGGTAGACACATGGCAGACTGTACTGACTGGTGCTACCCTCTCCGGGTACTTGCTGGCCTTGCTAAACCACGATAATCAGAAGCTCATCTTTTTGATCGGCTTTTTTTTGGCACACTATCGTTAGAAACAATACTTTGGTGCTTCCATACGATTATAATACGCCCGAGGTACTTATCATCACTTCGCCATATTCCCACGCCACCCGGTAACCACTGGCTTTGGGGTCATGGTATGAAGCTTTATCGAGAGCCTTACTGCTCACCAGTGAGAGAATGGTACGTAAGATTCAAGAGCAATACACTACACTCATTTCACAGAACTGTATAGGAATGAAACAGTCCCAAACGATGGTCTTCTTCGATACCTTGGCTTCTTCAACGCCGAACGCATTGTTCTCACATCTCCCGACGCTCTGCACGAAGTTTTGGTTACCAAGAACTATTCTTTCCCGAAGCCGGCTTGTCTTCGAGAAACAGCAGGGCGTTTCCTTGGCATTGGCATTATCTTGTCCGAAGGAGATGCACATAAATTGCAGAGAAGGAGTATAAATCCTGCTTTTGCACCACGAAATATCAAGGAACAATATCCGCTATTCTGATACAAGACTTGGCAGATGATCGACAAGATAAGGCCAATGGAGATGAGACGATCGAAATAGAGGAATGGACTTCTAGAATTACTCTAGATCTGATCGGAGTTGCTGGACTCGGAAGAGACTTTGGAGCGATACAGGATGAGAAGATTGAGTTGGTAAAGACATATAATGTCGTCTTTCAACCTTCAGCTCAAGCACGAATGTTGCACCTTATAGAGAGCTTAGTCCTAGCATGGGTTCTTACGGCCTTGCCAATCAAGTTTAACTCCGATATCAGTCAGACAGCTCGATCCATACGCAAGACTTGTAGAGCGATAATAGTTTCGAAGCAAAAGAAGAGGAAAGAAAAGAAACCGGAAGACATGGATATCATGTCTGGAGCTATACGTACTGGAACATTTACTGAAGAGGGACTGATCGATCAGGCTATGGCATTACTTGAAGCTGGTAAGACATCTTCCTCCATAACCCTACATTACCTTATCTTTCTAGGTCATGATACAACAGGAGCAGCGTTCACATGGGGCGTCTATCTCCTAGCTAAACACCCAGACATCCAAGACCGACTACGCCAAGAAATTTGCCAACGTCTACCTCCACTACAAGCCTCAAAAGGCTCCCCAATATCCAGTGTCAACAGCGATTCAATGCCCTATCTCCAAGCCGTGTGCAGCGAAATCCTCTGCTTCTACGCACCCGTCCCTCAAACCCTACGCGAAGCAGCCCACGACATAACCATCCTCGATCACTTCATCCCCAAAGGCACACGCATCGTAATAGCGCCATGGGCTACAAACCGCTCAACCAAACTCTGGGGCGCAGATGCTCATGTGTTTAAGCCTGGTAGATGGTTCCATGAAAGTGCGCATGGCGGTGCGGAGAGTAAATATGGGCTTTTGTCGTTCTTGCAGGGGCCGAGGGCCTGTATTGGACAGTGGTTTGCGAGGGCTGAGTTGGCGTGCCTGATTGCGGGTTGGGTGGGCAGTTTTGAGTTCGTGGTGGGGGACTGGGAGTTAAGTGATGAGAAGAATGTTGATGTTAAGGGGGGGCTGACGGCGAGACCGGCTGGTGGGTTATATGTAAAGATTAAGAAGGTAGAAAGTTGGTAGACGGAAGCACATAGATACCATAGACAAAGCAGGGAACTCAACATACGAACTTCATAAGTTCATAGCAACAGATCTATCTTAATTCCTATAGCTTGGCCCTCTTCTCGCCAGCAATATCCCCCAACCACTCCACCACAAACTCAACATAATTGTCCATCTTCTCATAGACAACCTGATGTGTCCCTTCAACCCACTTAGCATCAACCCTCTCCTTCAGGTTGCTCACATCGGCCTCAAATATTTTCGCTGGGACCGCAAAGGGTCTCTTTGGCATAATAGCTAACAACGGAACACTGATATCTTTGAACCGATCATAGCATTCTGCGGGAGTTTGCTTGTCGTACCAGAGAGCCCAGTCGAGTCGTGGATGGGCAATAAGCTTTACTCCTCCTTTGTCATTGGGGACTACACCGTGTTGGACGAATGCTTGGATAGCGCGCTCGTCCCAGTTTCGCGTACGTTTATTCTCACGTAGTGCTTTCTCGGCGGCCTTTTGCTCGGGGTAGTGCTCTTCGAGACCGAGGCAGAAGATGTCTTTGGGGAGCTTTGTCATGGAGTCATTGATCTTCCCAGCTGGGATCATGGCAGGATCAACCACCATGAGGCTGCTGAAGAGGTTTGGAGCGTGAACTGATGCCAAGATGGAGGCTTGGGCACCGAGGCTGTGCGAAAAGACGTGGAGGTTCTGTCGTGTAGGCTGTCGAACTTGGGTCGTTGGTCTTCGAAGTTGAAGATGCTTCGGAAGCTTTTCACCAGGTCGTACTGGGAGATACGCCGTGGTGAAGAGAAGTAGATCTCGCACGATGTCTTTCTCGTTGGCATATAGGTAGCCCACAGGATTGACATGAGCTGTCTTCCCGCTCAGTGGCATATCAATCGCCCAAATCTCTTCGACCTTGACACCAGACTTGCGTAGGCTGGGCAACAGGTCCTGAAGCATGGGTTCAAACATTTCTTTGGGAACTCCCATGCCCGTAAGGGTGAGCAGAGTTATTCCCTTAATAGAACCATTTGCTTGATTGGTAGGTACATATCGCTTGACAACCAGCTTTGGTGGAGGGACACTCGACGCCTGCCGGGCGGATTCTTTGTCCGAGTAGAGCTTGAACGTGGTGTTTCTGGCTTTCTTAGTACTGGCATCGTACGGGATGTTGTATGCTTCGTCGTTGGGTATGTTTGACGGGTTATCTTTGAATTCTCTTGGCGGCCATGCAGCTGTCTCGTCGCGATCATCTGTTCCAAGGAATATGTGTGTCGAGGCTCGCCATTGGGAATCGTTATAGAGACCGACCGGTTCGTTTGTGGCATCGCGGTTATTGGGAGGTAAAACGAGGGGACGGAGCAATGCCCGCTCGTACTTTGTTGAAATCTCAAAACTCATTGTTTCGCAAATACAGAATGATCTTCCGACCGAACAATATGGTTGTACTTCGAGAAAGAACAAGAAAGAAAACAGTTCACCTTATTACCTTTGTGTTTCGATCAACTTATCGCAGGCCGATCTACTTCCGAATCTGGCAATTATACAAACTACCCATGCAGGAATGCCGAGTATCCGCCCTCTCCACGAACTATTTGAAGCTAATTCTGTCAATCAAGGCACTTGACATCATTGACATAATTTCAAGAAAGTGATGGTAGATCAGGGTCGCATGATGCTGATCAGTTGGAATAGTTCTGCCCCAATTCCGATCTTTATACACGCCGTCAGCGAAACATCCATTTATCTGTTTGCACTAGGTAGCCCTCCAGGAGCAATGAGACGTCAGACAGTCAGTTAGAGTGATAAAATAAATTAGCCTGCAATACCCTAACCTTAATATAGGCTTTCCCAAGCTTTTCTGTCACTTAGGGTCAAGGTCCTAAGTTTCTTACTTCCCCTAGCTTCGAAAATATTACCATATCAAAAACAATAATATCTCAAAGTTTAAACTCTTTTATTCAAACATCTATAACTATATCCCAAGGGGATCCTAAGGGGATTTAGATCCACCCTTTAACTCTCCGTCCCTCTTGTATCCACCTGATTAACTCTAACAACATCATCGTGATCTATTCTCACGACTATCCTTCCGGCTTCTTTCTGTAAGTCATCTAAACCTGTTTCCTGGGTTCTCTCTACCACGTTAGGCCCATAGAACAGTAACGGAAGGATCGAGGTCTTCCACACAGGCATTCTTGGGTTGGTAAACCCTTGCACAACAGCAACAATCAACAAGACCAGCGTAATAGCCATCAGACCAGCCGGCAACAGCACCCACCGCCAATCAAACACAGTGCAGATAGCCATCTCTGTAGCTTGACCCAGAACTTTATCTACTTCTTTTATATCCTTGCCCTTTGTCCTCTGCTTGCGAAAGTTGTTCGTTATGGCGGTCGAGAACACACCAAACGCAGCGTTCAGGCCATCGAATGTTGAGTTGTATAGTGGAGGAAGCCACCATTGATCACCACAATCAAGCTGACCTTTTGAGCCGCTATAGATATTGGCAGTGCAAAGAGTATTGAAAAGGGTCTTTTCCATAAAACTTGATAGTGCTTGCCGATAGCCAAATGTAAGTGTGTAGACGCATTCGATTGGCACGGTATAGTTGGTGCCATCAATTGTAACCAGCGACTCCTTTGCGGTCGGCTCGTTGGAGCGGGAAAAGTTGGCAAGATTGTATTCCTTGCCATTAATCAAACATGGGGTCTGTACGCCCTTTCGGTCGCCTGCCACATCGTTAGTAGCCCTGTTATAATCAACAGGCTGCTCATTAACAACTTTCTCGATAAGCGTTCCCTGCTCGACTTTGCCGTTGTATTTCTTTATACAAGGATATAGGGTGCATGAAGCGGCTATAGCATTCTGGAAATGCATTGCCTTTGGAAGTTTTGAGGACAGCCTATCCTCTGGACAAGTTGCATGCCTCTCATCGGTTACGTTGCAGCCGCTTTGTGTAAAACTAAGTGTCGTCAAATTCGAGATAGCAACCTTGGTCAACTGGGCAAACTTGGAATCAGGTGTCTCGAGCGCCCAATCCAAATCCCCTGACATAACCATGATCTGGCTGTTGCTAACGGATTGAATCCACTGTCCATTTGGCAGACTGAAGTTGCAGACATCACCGACAAAGCCATTCCCTCCGTTACCCTTGTCCCCCACTTTGAGATTGATGAGCTCCGTCGTATCAATGCAGGCACTGCACATGGCAATGGAAGAATGCGTCACTCCCTGAGAGTTCGACGGAAATGTGCAATTTCCAGTGGGGCATGTTGCGGTTATATCTATGTCTTTACCTGTAGGGTTGACAAGGCCGTTCATCATGGCGACTCTCATGTCACCTGAGAGTTGAGTGTTTGCTGCAGATAACCGGAATGTTGAGTCGGTGGCAGGAACATAATGGGAGATTGGCAGAGATGCCTGTGCCCCTTCAACTGTTCTTGAGCAGGGAACCGTTCTGACAGCTTGTTGGGCAAAGGGAGTGATCGCGGGAGATACAATAATAACAAGAGCGGCAACGATGCTCACAAAGCGTGGAGGAACAGACCAGAATAGTTTGATCGCCCCCATTATGCCTCGGCTGGCGTTGTCGAAGTGATGAAGATCAGAGATGGGACGAGGCTTCTGCAGAGCATTCCATCCCATCTGACCGACAAGCTCAGCAACGACGAGTAGCATAGAAGCTCTCATGAAAGTGCTCAGAATAGCGATCAGTGTGTTGAGGCTGATATCGTACGGCCATGGTTTTAAGACTTGGTTGTTGTTCTGTGCTGGAATAACAATCGTAGCTATTAACAGGCCTAAAGCGAAAAGCAACGATAGGGTCTCCCATAGCCAGGAGCGAATAGGGCCATGCTTGGGTTTTTGTGTGAAAACATCTTTGCTTGTGATGGTGATGTTATTGTTTTTCCTTGGTTGTGATGAAAAAGATTCCATGATGGAAGTTATGTGCGGTCTGACAAACGCTACAGGAAAGCACAGAGCAGCTTCCTTCTTTATGATTTACTCGAGGCACCTTCCTCGAGTCGCAAAGATGCCTTACCTTCTACAAGGCGCGGGCCACGGTACTTGAGCTACTGGGATTGTTGTTAGCGCGGTCACCAGAAATGGCAGATGGCACTAACTGATCTTCAGGACAATCATTGTACCCAGTTACAGGGTTTAGGCTGTTGATGAAACACATACGACCAACGTGCATAAAGCACAGCCAATTACAAGCGTCAATTTCGCGCTGAGACAAATAACAATGGATCTTAGCAGAATCCTTTTATTAGATCAAATCATGATATGTTTTTATCTTATCCTTGTAAAATCATTGGAATTTGAGCATTGAAGGTTATGTACTCAGAGTACGATCTAGGCCTGACTGTTATCACATGCCAGATATTGATTGTGTAGGAAGCTTCGATATTTTATATTCAACATGCACCGACACGACTTGGTAACAAGATCATGATCCCGGCATTCATCTCATAACTCATAACAAACTTCATGGCTGGCGGTTAATACTACATAAGCGCTGGTTTGAAGTCCAGTCCCCATCAACGCGTCAACAAATCCAATAAGAGTGCTTGTCTTGACATTCGCTTCGAAGCGATGGCCATGAACGATAAAGCCAAGGAAATGGCTAGCAGAGTTCTATTCGAAGCAGGATATCAATTCCAGTAGGATCCGAATCCCGGAAGACCAAAGTAAGTCCTAGCTATCTGCCTTGACTCAACAGCTGCTCATAATGACATTACTCAACTTCTTGTCTTGACCTCTTGGTATGATTTCGAAAGTGATTCAGGGAAAGTATTTATTAGCAAGGAGCTATCATGTAGCTGAATTACTTGACACATAGTCCAGCCCAGATACCTAATTTCCCTCTTCCACAGCCTTCCTATCCTCGGGCGGATGCAATTTATTTCTGTTCATAGCTGTGAGTTATGATTTTCCCTGAAACTATTTCAATCAATTACTTACACCGCAGCCCTTGCAAGTGCAGGACTGGCCGCAGTTGCAGGAGCTAGCTCCGCCGCAGTTACAGCTAGATCCGCAATCGCAAGCCATGATGATGTACGAGAGTTCGAGAGATTTGTTTGATATAATATGGTTTCGAGTATGCGAATATGAGGATCGTTTGGTCTCTGATGAGAATTCGGGTTCCTAAAGCACTTTATATACCCCAACCCCCGCATCTAAATCAGGAAACGGGGCACATGTGATGATATGAGCATGATCATGACGCATCCATGACCGGAAGCTGAGGAGAAGGCTTCGGACCGTCGGTAAATTGTTTGTGAGGTGGAGATAAACTTCGACTTTGCCCAGCGTGGGCATATAGCAAGTCACAAGCGGGCTGCCAACTTTGGTATCGGCCTATCATATTTTAGGTATATGACGTCGGGTAAGGTTACACTGGATGATGGAGAAAATGCAATGATATGACAACAGGTGTCGTAACCCAGCACAGGCAGTTTGTCTAAGCAGTAGTCAAGTTTACTAAAACGTGATATCATTTTAGGCGGTCTCGAGAAGCTAGTGTTGACCTGCCTAGGGGAGGTAAGAAAACTTGGGTTCATCATCCTAGACAGAATGGCTTAGGGAAGCCTGTAATAAATTTTGGGTTATTTTAGACTAGTTTGTTTTATCATTCTAATTGATTATCTGAAGTCTTCTTGCTCCTAGGGGCCTGGGTAGCTAGTTCGAACCTGCACAGCAGGCACAAAGAATAGCGCAATTTACACCTATTACTGTCAGCTGACTTCACCAAGCTTTATGACTACCAGGCAGCCACCAGTTCGATTGATGTGGATATAATCACAGTATTAGACCTGAAAGAGTCCTTCTCTTACTTATTCATTCTCACCAAACTTCTCAGGGTAAATCTCCATGACTGTCCATCTCATCGCTAACTGATTACTAAATTTCAAGCTTTCACAACCTGCTCCCGGATCCAGAAGTATATGTCTATGCAACAGAAACAGCCTTATCACATTGGAAACACAGTCTGACGTTCTTCTATTACACGGTCCCGACAGTCCGACTTATTCACATTAGGTTTGAGTTTGCGTGTTTCATGGCCGCAACCAAAGAAGTCCTCTTGTTCCCATCTTGATAAGCATGGTTCAGGGTTATCTTTTGGGCGAGGATACCTGCTAATTGAAAAGGATCATTCTGTCCATAATATTTGTGTTACTGAGGGGAAAAGATAGCAGACTCAAGGTAAGTGATCTGCGTAGGCCTGGCGCGAATGATGTCTGTTTCGTAGAGTCGAGTGATTTGATTCGCTGTGAGGAAACGCAAATGTCGAGCGGACATGATCATCACCAGAGGCCTCAATAGCGTAATGGGCATTAATGTGCTCTGCACCCAGATATTGAGATGTATGTTGTTGATATAGGGAAAAGAAAGCCAATCAACATGATGCCCCTCGCCAAGGCTAACTAATCTGTGGCCAGTGGAGAATCACGCGACAGTTGCACCGGGTGCGCCAGCCTGTCCCCAAAGCCAGCTACCTACCTAGCTATCCTTCAACTTATCCAGCGCGCCCTTCAATGTGGCAGCGGTCTGTCGGGAGATTCTCTCAAATTCTTCTATCAGATTGAGAAAAGGCATGACATGTTAGACTCGTTGAAAAATAGTAGGTGGAAGCAAACAAAACACGAACCATCCGGTGACCCATCGAGTGTGATCGCGTTCCAATTCCCAGTGAGCCACAGTGTCGCTGGACTCAAGCCTGTCTTGGAATCGCTCAAGTTTTGAGGGATATCAATTCGAGGAAATGGCAATGACTCTACGATTTCTTTAACAAGAGGGTCCATACTGGGAAACAACACCACACTTCATAGCTTGCCTGACTTCGGGCTCAAAGTAGATATAACTTTCGCCAGGGTCGCCAGTCATAATGCCGGTATCGTACGAGACAGGCATACCCTTTGAATCGATGGTGGTGAACTTTGCGACAGCGTTATGATAGAAACGCGATGGCAACTTTAGGGTAGTCTTCACCCCGCGAAGGGAGCGGGAGAGGCAGCGACATGGCATCATTTCGTGACACCGACTGCGGCCACTGTTGTTGGTTGCGAGAGAAGAATGCAGAGGGACCTAAGAAATAGTACAGGATGCCAGGATCTCAAGTGAAATCAGGTGATCTCATGTTGTTCCAACATTGGCCTGGCTCAATTGCGGCGGCGTATGGAAAATAAAAGTATTCAACAGGTAACAATGCGCCATTCAAATATATTACTCAATCTTCATTTCATTATCATGTTTCCTGCTCATCAAGCGACTGCAACCGTGGCTGTAACTCTTCAAAATTCGACTTGCCCTCCTCATTTGGGTATGCCTCAAACACCATCCTCCTCATAATGCGTCGCGGCGCTCTCCGGCCGGTAAACAACTCAAATTGAGCAAATCCCTGCTCTGGCAACATATCAAGACCATCCATGCTCACCCACCCGCGATGCGATTCTGCTCGGAACTGGGCTAGGAACGGTGTATCTAATGTCTTGTACGCAAGCTCAATAGCGACACCGCCAGTTCGACTACCCAGCCACTCGTTGGGGAGGGTAAGTTCGGGGGCGGGGACGTTGCCGATGGGGTGTGTTGGAATACAGGAAACAATTACGGTAGGCAGGCGGAATTCTGACGGCCAAGCTTCTTCTATCGACTCGATGACATGGAAG
>PVQB02000705.1:0-24643 GCA_002980475.2 Fusarium beomiforme | reverse complement strand
GAAAAGATGGGGCCCGGGAGTGAAAAAAAAGGCAAGCCTATTTCACATCAATACTTGATCTTCCACTTTGATTGCTTGCCTCCCACTAAGGTTCCGCTTGTCTAAGGAGACACGCCTCATCATCCTTTAAACTCGAGGTTTCAGTCCACCGCAACCAAGACCCATCATTACCACCGACAGCTCGATATGTCGAATAAGCCCGCAAGGCTAGTAAATGCTATTGGATTAGGCTTAAAGAGACAGAGGCTTTAATTCTCACACATCAACGAGTGAACTGCCGCAACCTGGCGTTTAAGAACTAAAACAGTTCACTCGCTAATACAACAAACTAAAGTCCCCTGTTTCTTTGGACCTAATACAATAGCATTTACTATGAGCTATTGAATTCAGCATCATTGAGTGAGTAGAGGGTCACTTGATCAAAGTCTATCAATCGAATCTTCGATACACCAGAACGAGCAAGAGCTGTTGTACAGTGAGAACCGACACCTCCACAGCCAACTACAGTGACGAATAAGGTCTAAAAGATGGCATGTTTAGTTATTCATTGGTCAACGAGACCCAATTTTCTATCAATTGTTCCAGGATTAGCTCTTAGTCGAAGCCACCAGTCTGTGCTCGACGGGCGAGAGCTTGATTTTCTGCATCCTCCTTGTCAATTGTTTAGCTCTCGTGTAGGGAGTTCAGAAATGGAATTGGAGGTGCGCCATGGCAAAGTCGGCCAGGCTTAAGGCTGCTTTCTGGCTTCCACCGTGCTTCAGTCAAGAATCTTCCGGAGCTTCGACTGCAAAAGAAAGCATTTAGCGGCGTGAATCTTCACGTAGAGATTATCGGCGACTGGATAAGCAATTTCGCAGTCCTCATTATAGTAATGAGGCTAAGTTTCATGAACCCTCATGCTCAATGACGGCAAGAAGTGCGACTTCAATTTGTCCTGGATGGTCAATGGCCTTCTATCTAAGCCTAATGTATCTCATTATGTGCCTATTGGGATACGTATAATGCAGAATACTGTGAGATCCTCCTGGTGGGAAGAAGCTCGAGAGTTCATTTTAATCTGCTGAAGAATGAATCGCCTCACAAATGAATGGTCTGCAGTTCTTATCACAATACATAGAGACCTTATATTTTGATGCAGCACTAGCTACTAATTTATGTTTGCTTAGTATGCTGTGCAGAGTTTGCTTGGGTAGCCTGTAGTTAACAACGCTCCCAAGTTGGTTGCCGAAACGCAATACTTAGGTCTACCGGCCACCACGAGGGGACCATCTGAAGCAATTTTGATAAGCATACAAGACATGTTACCAGTATAAATCTTGTTTGAATCAATGATAACGCAGATAAGGAGACGAAGGCCTAGTTTTTGACCTCTTAGGTATTATAAATGATGAGAGAAGTGAGGCGCGAACGGTTCGTAACAATTATCACCGATATTACGAGACAAACACCTACGACGCTCAAGGTTTTTTTCATCCTCACTGATTTAGACACTTATGGTAAGTTAAACAGAGTCTCCCAATTAAAGTCCTGTTCATACTGGCCGTCTTGACCCTTCTTCTCAAGGACCAACTACTACGCAACCGTTCCGCAGTTAAGTGCACAACCCTGGCCAAGCTGGCAGGTATAGAATCTCGACGGATAGCATGGACTGGCGATTGACTATGTGGTACTGGATTGATGAGACCTGTACTTCAATGCCGGAAATTTGTGATGCAAAGATTTTGAACCAGCGCGCGTTGGGCTGCCCGAGTGGGATTGGGGGTGGCCAGACATTTTCGACCCTCTCGAGACTCTATCGAGGGTCCTCAGCCATGCTAATATGGCCAGAGTCACGTTCTGATCAGTTGAATGAATTTATCTATGGACACTTGCAAGTAGCAGGAGCAAGTATATATTTAGTATCTACAAGAGGTAAATCCTTGGGCTTAGTCAGGTAACTTGCATTTCTCTGTCGCTCTCGCTATTCATATCCAAGCAGCAGAAAGGCGGTAGTAGCTGCGGAGAAAACAGCGTCTACAAAAGCTGGAAATTTAAGGCTCAAAAAATCCCGAAGATAAGAGGCAATATATTACAAGTTCAGTCGGATTGAAACTTAAGAGAAATATGCTGTTCTGCTAAAACAAAGCGCCCACGAATTGCTAGAAACCCATCGCTTCCAATAAGTAGCGGCATAACCCAACTCTTTAATGAAGGTCTAATGTGTACAAAAACCATAACATCTAAGTTGAAAGTCACTATATACCATTCAAAAAGACACCCCTAGCAATACAGGAACCTCATTGCCCTTATTCTCATAAGCTGAACTTTTATCCCCAAGATCCAAACACCTTTCCCAAATGACAGTTACCCTCAGCCTTACGACACAGCTACCCTGCACTTACAGATACCATCTGCGTATCGCACGCGTTAGAGTTTGCATGTTTCCTGGTGATATGCCGTCTCATGTTGGTCTTCCGGGTGAACTCTGCTCCACAGAGGTCACATGGTATCTTTTTCCTGGAGTTGATTGCCTATCAGCATCTACACTACTCTCGCGCACTTGGAAGACTCACGACCTCCGCTCTGAGATGCGCTGGGCATGCCGACGCCTTCCCACTGATGGCGCCTCTAGAACGTTGGTAGATGAAAAGACTGATTTGCAAAATTTTGCAAAGGGCTTGCCGCTAGGAAGGATCTCCTGCCCGCCTTGTTAGTCTTCCCATATGCACAGATTAGAGGTGATTGGGGAGCTTCACTTTTCCAACAATCATCATATACTCTCGGACTTCATCAATGCTCTGGAAATAATTCAGGTCCACGAACCTGTCCACAATGGCAAGTATTCCACGAGAAGATGGGTCCTTGAAGCAGTCGTATGTTCGTAGCGAGCCTACAAAAGCCCTGACCCCCACAGGAACATCAGCATGCGGACCTTTCGCAGTCGCTCCATGTCCACAGAAAATGTCCATTAATTCTCCGCAATTGGCAAGGAAGTTAGTCAAGATGCTAATGACTGCCGACTCGCCTAAGTTTCTATCTGATAGCTGTCGATCTGGAGTGTTCAATATAGTGGGGTGTGACCCCTCAGCCGTGCCTGTAAGCTGAAAATTAGGCCCGGGGAGAGAATCAGGCATGAGATCGCCCCAGAAAGGGTCAGAAAAACCGCCCAATAGCGAGACATCCTGTATGGTCGTACTCAGAGATGATGTGCAATCGGGCCCAGCGAGAGGCTGAGAGGTCGAGTGCAGGGGCTGTTCTATTTGGAACGGGGATAATGGCATGCCGTCCCAGAGCCGCTCTGTAAGGTCGCTGAACAGTTGCCGATGTTGAGGGTTGTCAACTAAGTCTCGCCAGACATTGATGTCGCAGAAATTATTGTCAATGTTGAGAATCCCCATTTTCTGGGAACATGCTGAAGCGATATATGATAAGCTACAGAGCGCAAAGACATTATCGAGAGAAACTGGCTTTGAACCAGTCAACAAGAGGTTGCGAAAGGTGAAGACAGCAGCCTCGTACAAGTGAGCGGGAGTGGGGAATGAGATGAGTAAGATGTTGTAGCCTGGACGATCTTGTGTTTGTGTAATGTTGTTCAGGGCGTTCCAGTATTGCTCGATCTCAATCCGGAAGTCAAGCATGATTTGCCAACTTGTCATGACCCTTTGTCCTGTGTTGAGGACATGAGTGCCACTACATTTTGTCTCATCGAGATAAATCAGGCTTGCAAGCAAACCATCAATTGCCATGATGATGATGGTGGATGGTGGGCTTGCTATATCCATGGGTAATAAAGAAGAGTGGCATGCGGGTTTCGAGTGATAGGAAGAGGGAAGAACAATAGTTTTATACATGTATTATGAACTGTAGGTAGGAAGACATGTATTCTGGCCATTCTAGAATTCGTTTGACAACACTACTTCTTTGCCCGTTTTAATTGCCCATAATGAAATCTAACTGGCTGCTTTGACATGTAGGTTGGGTGATCTGCGCTCTCAACTAACCTGTTACGAACATCTGCAAGTCGGTGATTGCTAACCTGTTACGATTAGCTAAAACTTGGAGTTGGGTTGCGCATACATTTGACTGTCATATCCATGCAGTACCGTCGTTGAAGAAAGCACGCCTACAGTACAGCAGACTGGCCGGTAGATGGTGGAATTGCTGTATCCATGGGCAGTTGAAAGAGTCACATGCGGATTGCGAGTGATAGAGAATAACAAGAAAAATCGTCTTTGATTTCATTTGATGAGATAGTGTATGCCTCTGCAACCAAGATCGATCAAAGGCAGGTCAGCAAGGGACCCAGGTATGTTTCATAGGGCAGGCATTTTGGCGTGCTGAGGTCCAGTTGGGACCCCTGTCATAGTGGATTAGGCTTAGTGAGGTGGTGACGGACAGTGATCACCTTTCGACCCTTGAAGTTTTCAGCAAATCATCATCTACATTGTTCCTCCAAGGCTCCACGCACGACCAGGCCTGGCAGAAGGTTGAGGACTGTAAGTAAAACTTGAAAGGTACCTCCCAGATCGTAGCAATCACCACAGGCGTACCGCAAGTACAGCCTAGTATGGTCGCCAACGCCCAATTTCGCGGAACCAGGACAGGCTACACCGAGACTCTAATGATGGGAGAAGTGGAGCATCTGCAGGATCTCCCGCGTCCACAGCCGGTGGTTCCATCCCAGAATGAAGGTCTGGAGTCGTGGTTGGAGCAGTAACATCAAGAACGTACTCAAGTGGTGTCGTGTCATATTGATGATTGCGCACAGGGGGTTGCAAAGATAGAGTTAGAAAAGGGTTTGCAAAGAGCGGAATCTAATACTGCTAGTTCTCAAGTCCCATTACTGATGCTTCATTATGCGGACGTATGTGAGGAAGCAGAATTAAGAGCAAGCCCACGTTGGAAGCGGTAACATTCATCACCGTACACACTTCCTTCGGGGCTGAAAGTACCTTGAGCCTGCAATTTACCGTATCTGATGGAACGCCTGAAGGCATCATGTCTGTTCCTGATGCATGGTCATCAGAACAGGCCGTTACTCGGCCGAGGCCGACATCCCTTTCCAGTGACAAAAATGACAGCAGGGGGGAGATTGGGGAGATATGCAGGCAGAGTACTCAATTTGAGAGAATTGCAATTGAGGTATATGCGAGCTGATATAGCAATCATATATCGCCGAGTGAAAAGGGACCAGCTAGAAGGCAAAGTTCGAGTTTTTAAACACAAAATAGAATGGTCTTTGTTGGCTCGTCCCATGTGGTGTCTGTGTACACTTTTCATGTGTTGATGTATACTGCTTTGCAGTGGTGGGGAAATACACCTTTCCCGCTCGTTCACCGCATTGTGCCTCATTGCCTCATAGCCTCATAGCCTCAGCGTCATTACGTCCTGCCTCATCTTCGCATCTCCCCATCCCCGCATTGACTCGCAACTTCTCTATCGCAGCCTGTCTTACTCACAATTTCCATCAAGGTGCGGATCTTAGCTTTCTGGCCCTTGCTCAGGACTATCAGAATCTACAAGAGCAAGAGTAAATACCGACTTCCAGGGCAGTTACACATCGGGATATACTTGAATATATGTGTTATTAATTTGAGTCTTGTATGTAATCCACATGCTCCGAGTTGCTGCCTCATCGATGCAGCTAAAGGCAATTGTTAGACTGCCAATGCAGCGTGAAAGGTCGATTTTCTTCGTGTCACTGCTAGACGAATTCCTAGTCAGGCCTTGCCCTATTAACAATATCGTGTTGGTGCGGGGTACCGCAAGTCATTCTTGGAGAAGAGGATGTTTATGAGTTCTTGGTTTGTGGTGAAGCCAAGCGATCTATTGGTGGACCGGTAACGGCGAAGCAGTCGGCGCCGTCACGGCTTTTATTTACTCAAGATACTGCACCAGTACAACTATTGAAGAGAGAGTACAGTCTATTACTAACAATACCCATAATGCCTTATCCCCATGAAAGGGAAATGAAAAGAAATGTGATTGCGAAAATGCCTAGAAAATTTGTATCGAAATATCATTATCTGTATTGGTGAAACGTCCTCTCAGGTGTTTACAATCATGTAACGATTCCACACGGCCTTTTCCATTAGCGTGCATGTGGTGTCAGTGTAGGCTTCTCATGTGCCGTTGCATATTGCTTTTCCTTGAGAACGCTCTCTGACAAACGAAGCAAGAATAGATCCCTCTGGAGTATTATTTCTTAGTGATTGTAACAAAAATGGTTTGTTGTATGATATACCGTTCTGACCCTGTACTGGGTTCCTTAGGAGGGCTTATTGGACCAGGGGATAAAGGCGTGGCAATTGTGTTCACTATCGACAGACAGTACTTCACAAAATCCCTATCGGCCATGATTTCCTAGGTCAGGTGTTAACAGCGCTATACTCATTCTCAATTATGCGTCTCCGTACCTTGCCGACGATGATCATGTATTCTTGGACATCTTCAGGGGTCTGTAGGTAACCGAGCTTGATGAATAAATCCACAATCGAAAGAATACCCAATGATGATGGGTCTTGAAACGATTCGCCCTGTCGCATGCATTGTATGCATGACTTGACATCATTGCCCTGAAGCCTACACAGGTTGAGAGTAGTAGACGAAGGTACATACTGGTGCTTTGCCGTTACCCAACGCCCAGAAAGGACCTGGAACAATTCTCCGCCTTGTTCCAGAAACAGCACCAAATTAGTGACAAGGGCCGATCCGCATGGGCCTAACGCTGAAGTCTGGGGTCCAGCGGGCTGGATCTCTCCACTAAAGATGAAGCAGTCATTCTGCATCAGGTCTGGCACAGCGAGCAAGCCATGCTTCGCATCACTGCATGCTAGATTAAATCCCATAAGGTCATTGCCTTGAACTTGTGGTATTTCAAATGGTGTGTCTTGATAGATGAAGTGACCAGGGTCGCTGTAGTCTGCTGTTGAAGCAGGGGATGATTTCGTTATTTCGGGGAATAGCGCCTCAATGAGATTAGCGAATGCTTGCCGATGATCATATCTGCTGATAGCGTTTTGCCATTGATCGATATAGGGCTGAGTATCACCAGTCGCTAAACTACGGGTGCATTGTAGATGACATGAAACAATGTGCGACAAACAATAGAGTGCGACAACGTCTCCTAAAGAGCTTGGGGGTTGGCCAATTAAAGCGTTGCGAAGCGACAAAACAGTGGCCTGGAAGAACGTTGCAGGGTCGACGAAGGAATCTAGAGTAGCGTCCATGCCTTTCAGGCCGAGAATGGGTATCAGGTTCAATATGCCCTCTCTGACATTTTCAAGATGAAGCGAGAGATCTTCAAGCCATTTCCACGAATGAAACCTCTGTGGAATGAAAGGTACAGTGATTCGGCATTGCGCAGCGGCTTGCCTCAGTGTATGAAGGTAGAGAAGCCCGGCGAGAAGCCCATCTGCTGCCGACAGAGTTTGTAAAGAAACCTTTGGGTTTACGGCCTCCATGGCAAGTAAATGGTCATATGGTACAACGAAGATACAAATGCATGAGGTGACGGGGGATATGGACAAGGCAGTATTGATTATGTACGGGAAGTTCGCTATCTGATTCACTGCTGGGCGGTGTCTTTTTATATTGAGTCGGGTCCCCAAGGCCCTAGACAATGCTACTCTAACCTCACGCCTTGCTCCTTGTTGCTAACTTTCGGTAAGAAGTGCTTGTCTTTTTAGTGCATCAGTACCTCCGCACTAAATGATTGCTACTTTAACCAATCGCCTTGCTACTCGTTACAAACTTTCAGTAAGGAGTGCTTGTCTTTTTAGTGCATCAGTTCCTCCGCACTAAATTATCGGATGCCCGCTCTTCATACCAGAATTGGATCACAAACATTCGTGATCCAGATCCGGTAAGCCTCGATTCTCTTATAATGTCTTAGCCCTCCTTTCGACCAACCAAGTCAGGCTGTTCCAATGGCACAGGCGTTTCTTAGGACAGGCAGGTGAAAAAAGTATGGTTCAGCTACAAGGGATCATCCAAACTATCCTTGTCGTGGGCGCTCCTCATCGCAGCGCGCAATGAATTTGTATTCCAACGTCCATTCAACTGACAACCAGCTAATTGTAGGTTCTTTCCCATCAGGGCTGTGACTTGAATGACGCTCTTGACCTTGGCTTTGAGGAAAGGGCCTAGTTCCAAGTCGGTCAACACTGACGGCATTGCGAAGATATTCTGCATCTGCCCAGCCTGCCATAATTCTCACGCTTGGGGCTTTGACATTGCCAACTTTTGGTACAGCGAGTCGCAAACCACCGATTGGTTACATTTTTTACCAAACAGCCACTGAGACAACATACAGATATTGAATTATATAAAGCTTATTCGCAATAATGTAAAATTGAAGACATGCTGAATCAGGTAGTGCACTCTGCATTATGTTCAACAGATGTTGTTTATCTGCAAGCTTGCGAATGCTGACCTTGGATGGTCTGGGCTGAGGATCGCCCTGCAGCGGATCCGGTAGTAAATTTTGACCACGGCTAAGATGGCTGCTAGACCCGACAGCAACGACAATAAGTGGGCAGGGTAGCTAGGTGTAGCAAGTGTAGCAAGTGTAGCAAGTGTAGCAAGTGTAGCTTGTTGAAAACTCACCCAACGGTGATCCAAGGCCGTGTGTGGCGGGTGAATGTGCCGGATTTTGAGCTGATGTCGTTAGCATGGGCTGACTCGCTTTCGTCGGGAGCCCCTGTCAAATTGAAAGATCCAGCGGGACGGCAACGGCACCTGCTAGAGAGACGAGCCAATAGAGTCTTTCGGAGGTTTTAGCGGCGGGTGTAATGGTTGCGGGACCTTGAACAGGTTGGTCAGGGCTGACAGTTGCGGAAGCCCAGGACAATTCATCTCAGTCGATTGATACGAGAGAAAAAGGATCTAGTTGTCGTCGCACAGCAGTTTGTATTCAAATGAGCATAATCTTGCAAGGTGTACATTGACATGGGTCGCACACCCATATCCGAATCCTGGTAAGTCAGTGTCGGCGTCTGGTCTGATGGGGTGTAATGCTCCCACTTGCTCCGGGCAAGTGAGCACTTGGGGAGCTATCTGGAGCAATTGCAAGGACCTATGGGATGAGCAATCGATAAAGTATAAAGCCTGTAGCAAGACTCTAAAGTAGGATGTGAGATGTTGATAGCAGAATATCTTATATCAGTCCTTGCTCAAGTGTTAATCGGAACCCATCATGTCGACCCCAGACGAACAAATGAACAAACAGCAAGAAAAGAATTCTCACTGTAGGTCATTGTGTATATAGTACCTTATATCTTGGCTCACCAAGTACAGATGCAGTCATGCTCCAAATTTGGCTGAACGAACCGAACGACGTCGTCTCTGCGACTGATGCATGGTCGAGTGAACGGGCTATTGCCAAACCTAGGGGCCATTCTGGCGATACCAAACCCAGTCGATCGAACAATAAAGGCTCATACATAGCATCAGCGGCCTAGTATAGACCCAAAGTCGGATATCAGGGGGGGAGACCAGGTAGTCAAGGAACAAGCTGGCTTGCTATGAAGTCCTGGTGATACTCTTCCCGTGACCAGCAAGGTGAAGATTCCCAAAAGACTTTGCTTGCGTAGTGATCATCAATACATCCCGCTTTCCAGTTATAATTTGAACAAGGAAGTTTGACACAATATCGCAAAGCTTGAGTTTCTACTGATGTCGCCAAATGAAGCTATTCTCACGTAAAGTCATCAATTGCGTACCGATCTATATAAGGCTTCGCCTGCCATTCCCCAAATTGCACACTAATTGTGCGCTATTCTACAGTAATAGAGAAATATTTAAGTACAACTTCTCCCATCACAATGCTCTTCTCCTGTTACGACCGGTCTGCGCTTTCCTTCGTGTGCCTGTTAAGTATGTCATTCGCCCTGGCTTTCATAGCCACTTCGTGGCACTCTCAAGCTAGATCCCGGTGACCCATGGAACTTTCCCCTTTTTGGACCACCATGCCTGCTTTTAATATGGCACCTCTTTCGATGTCGCTTCACATTGAACGACCGTTTACTGGTGTAGACATGGCACTCTGGACATAAAAAGCGTCTGCTAAACTGTTGGCAAAATTGCCTCCAAGATGGTTCCTTAAATGACGTACCTAGAACTATGAGTCTTGGCTGGCAGAATTTCGTCGATGGGTTCATTTGCGAGCTGAGAGTCGATGGTGTTTGGTGTTGGTGGTGAGGCAGAACGGCGCTGGCTGGTGCCTCCATTGGGTGATTGATGAGGCTGCGATGAAGACGCAGAGTCTGCAGTAGATGGAGACGAGGGGTATGTGCAGGAACATGGAGAAAATGGTTTTGTATTGTGATGTTGGGTAATAGTGGCTGACTGATACGAAATTTCCCATACATATATGTCCACATTGTGAAGATGCATATCTGTAGGGTCTGTATTGCTGAAGGACACCAAGCTAGTTGCCGCTGTCACGGCACTATGATCGCCGTTAGAGGGGGATCTTGAGCGAGAGGTCAGGTCTAGCATCTTGGTGGTACTTGAGAGGAGGTCTACGAGGAAAAGACAAAAGATCTTGGGAAACTTAGGATGGCGGTAATTAATTATATGCATTTGCTGTACCTTGTTCTCCCGGTTTTACGCTCGATGAACTAAAATCGCGGGGATATCGATCAACGGTCAGTAGAACCGCAACTCAACCTCATCGCTCCGGCCGGGTTGGGCTATCAAGGAACCACGCAGATCAGGGAAGTCAAGGGATACATATACCCACCTCATCTGCGCAATTAAAGGCACTCCCGACACTACTCATCCGTTGAATGGGAGCAGTGCACTCGAGGGGTGCAGTAAGAAGCAGGGGTGTACGTGAAGTTCGTTGCAAAGAGTAGTAGTGTAATGTAGCGTAGTGATGTACCTATAGTAGATAGGCACGTTTAAGATCGAAACAGCGGGACATCTGATGAGAGAAGGGAGTGGACCGTTCACCTAGCCCTTGGCGGTCAAGTATGTTCAAGCTGGTGGGGCTGCTTCCCACAGAAGGGCAGCAAGTAGGGTTACAAAGAAATGTGGAAGCCATTGCTCTTCCATGGGAAGTAATTGCCAAAGACCCCTGTAATTGCTTCCTTTCCATGGGAAGCAATCGTAAATGACCCCTGTCAGACGAAAAATTGAGTTTCTCCCACGTCATCTCATTGCTTCGTAGTTAACGATGCAAAACGACTCGACGGGGCATCGTGGATGCAAATATTCTAGCAATAGAGCTAGACCCTTATTAATCGAACTTATACATCTTGAAGATACCGATATAACATCAAGAAATAAAAGTCGAGATACCGAAAGCATATTCCCGCACTTTGTATAATTGCCTAGAGAGAATCGCAATGGCTGTATGGCTCGCAAGTGAAGGCATTCCTATATAATGCAATCCATGGAGTAACTATCTACCATCTATCATATATATCAGTTTTACCGGTGTCCTAGTGAAACTACCCTAATAACTTCTGTTTGCTATAATACTAGAGTTAATAGTTGTTAATTTGCTAATAACTTTGTCATATCGCGCTCTCCCTGTTGCTCTCGCTATCACTTATTCACCTGTCAAGTGAATTGTTCATTTAATCCCCAGCCCCTCATAGCCCTTTCAACGAAACATTTATGACATCTAAAGAAACTACTTGTTTGAGTCGCCAATCTAAGCTTTCTTTTGACCCTTCGTTCGATGCCGTGTCATGTTTGACCGATTCATCTTGTAGCGGCACTCGGGACATGAGAACATTCTACCAGTCCATCATCAGCAATTGACTACAAGAATTCTATGGCATCACTTGTGTTGCCATTGTCGGGTTGTGGAATTCCTGGCCTGGGAGCCTGTGGGGGCTGAGAGACGTTGGTTTCGGGCTCTGATGAAGCAAGCCTGTACAGGTTGGCCGGTTCGTTTAGAGGTTCAATATTAGTCCACGAATGGTACCCAACGATAAGTTGAGATATGGCGCATGAGCTTTAAAAACATACGATGATATCTGGTAAGTTTGAGTAGCAATGGCAGATTGGAACGCTAATTCCTATTGATCTTTGTTCACTGTGAAGATGCTCATGTCCCATTGTCAATCTAGCATCCGCTTCTAAGGCGTTATGATCGCCACTAGCGTGAACTGGGGTGAGAAAGCTTGCCCTGTATCTGCGTAGCACTTGAGATCTTTGGGGAAAGATCAAATTTATTTGGAAACGGAAAACAGCAGTAATAAGATGTCTCGTTAAATTGAGATAAACCTCCATGCAATTAATACTCTGTCGCCGCTGTCTGGCAGTGGGTTTCACCCACATGTACATGCGCATGCTCGAGGTGGCAGCCTCTTCTCAACCCCCCCAATCGAGCGGCGTCCACAGTGACATCTTTAGGAGGGAGTACTCTGTTTACCTTGTGAAGCCTTGAACAACTTGCTGACTTGGTATCGGCCATTCTAGCCAAATGACTATTGATCTCAAGACTATAGTTATCCCCTTAATTGCTCTTTTGGCCTTTTCCGTGGCGCGCTCCTCGGTGTCGGTTCAAGTTGTATGTGCGATTGGTGGTGTAAGCGTGACAATCAGGGCATGAGAAACATCTGCAACTCTGTCGTCAGACGCAGGCCAAAAATAATCTTTAATGCAGCAACGCAATTGGAACAATTACCTGGGACTCTGGACTTGGGTTTGTGTGGCATTTTCACTAGGTAAATCTTGGAGCCCCTGGTCGTCTATGGTTGCTAGCTGTAGGGGGGGCGTAGAGCTATGGGGCGGTTTGGAGGTGTCTTGACTGGGAGGCGCGTGGGTCTGTTGGGGTAGTGACTGAGATACAGATTGAGGAGGGTTCAAAGAAGAGATAGGACTGGCCAAAAATGTAAGACGAATTAGAGAAGGGTCATTTTCGGCTGCAATGGCTGATAGAAATGACTGTTGCCACAAGTCTTTGTCCACATCGTGAAGATGCGTAGGCACAGTCTCGGGAAGGGACGCCAAGATAGTTCCCGCTGTTACAGGATTATGATTGCCACTAGCAGGCGGATGGGTACAAGCAGGCGTTCCCCTCACCTTCATGGTGTTACAGAATGACGGACTGATGACAAGAAACGAGCGCACGAAGGACTTTATTTATATAAGTTGTCTCTTACCACAGATGCGAGAACGTAAGTAAAAATCTTAAGCATTTCAATTTGACTCCTGGTTCCTCGTTTCCATGATGTAGAGCGCAATGTAGAGTGCGATTTTAGCGTGTCGGAGTCGGAGGTGTGTTTTAGCGTTGGGCCAGGCACATCTCCTACCACACCAGTCTTTCTTGACATCCTTGCAATTTAACATTTCTTTCTTAGCCTATCTCGACCGATCCCTGTGAGCCTTAACCTACCTGCTCCACAGCTTAAGCTGCCCTGCCTTTATTACCTATAAGCATATTCATGGGTTTGAATATTGAGAGAAGTGCAAAGTCTCAAGGGCTCCAAGAACGAGTCTTTAGCGGTATGATGCTTGTGTCCGGCCTTCCGTCCTTCTGGCCCACCTGGCTTCCGGGAACCCATTCAGTTTTTCGTAGTAATACCTCTTTATAGGTGCTCAAACTGGCTGCCGACTTTCTGGAGACCAATCGATATTCGAATAAACCTTGCCATACGTAGTTACATACCGGATAGGCCACATTTTTAATCCCATGCATTAGTTAAGCGGGAATGAGCCTTTACCTATTAGTTGCTCAAGAAAGTGAGTCCCAAGACGAAGAAAGTACAGTAGTATTTAGTAAAACTGTTTCCTTTGGAGGGGCAGAAAAGCTCTATTCTTCCTTCCTCACTTCCTTCCTCACTTCCTTCCTCACTTCCTTCCTCACTTCCTTCCTCACTTCCTTCCTCACTTCCTTCCTCACTTTATTAATTTAGGCTGCATCAGTCACTAATGTATCTGTCTTTAAGAGCACTTCTACATGATAACTCTCTTTAATCCCGGTTACATAACCCCTGAGACTAACTTTCACAGAGACAACAATCAGGTAGCTTTCTCAATTAATCATCATAAAGATTCCCTTTTTTCTTCTTCTTCACATATTTCTGTTTTTCCTTTTGGTGGATAGTGTAGTGTCTCTCCATATTGTACGTCCGATCGCTGGGGTACTGGCAAGATAAATGCGTCCAACTCAGAGTTAAGAAACCACTCGACTGTGAGACCATTATTAATACGTAAATCCGGTATTAGCAGGCTTTAGGGTAATCCTCAAGTTTTGAGGGCTTTCTTGGGCGCCGTGATGCCTAAAGCTGTGGACACCGAGGTTTTTTGAAGGAGGGATCGGTACAAGAACCAGTAGGTGTGCTTGATTGCGATCAGGCATTCGACAGCTGACTTGTTTTGGGAATTAATTTGTTGGTGCTGGGTTCCCCAATTGTACTCCAAGGGGAAAGTGATGCTCCAATCTAAGTGGAAATAATTTCCAGCGAACTTCCTGTGATTGTAGGTTAAGACACGGGAGCGCACACAGTACTACAGGTAAATACAGCTCATCTTGTGCGCGATCATTGGGACTACGGACGCAAACTGCTCAAACACTTGTCACGAGGCATGTTTAGCAAAAAAGGACGTATGGCTCCCGACTACGAGGCCTGAGTAAAGTCGAGGGGCTTTCTCGCCGCAAATCGATCACAACATGGTTGACAAATTGCTCATACGCCATATTATGGGGCGTCCATTCGGCACTGGACGGGTGCTGTAGAAAGCAGAACACCGACTGGTGTGGACATTTCGCATCGTGACATCCTACAAAGATGTCATCACCTACGGTGAGATTAGGATGTTATGGAACATCAAAGTAATGTTCATAGAATATGTGTTCGGGTAAATACTAATTATTCTCCCGAGCCTGATTTTCTGGGCCACACGAAATCAGGCTGTGCGGCTGATGTACTGTCGTCGGGAGCCGTATCGCTCAATGAATTCACTCATGAAAGGTGAAATCTTTGTTCTGTAGTAGTGAACCCTTTGGTCCGCTTTCGATTCAAGCACTGCTCATTGAGCTGCAAAGATCCCGTCAAGAGGCCATCCGCTTCTGCAATTGGTGGAGTGTTGGGCCACGCTCGAGAAAGTGCGAAGACGTTGCGATGTTTTGCCTTCTGCGAGAACCTTCCCCTCAAACTTCTGAGTTCTTGGCCATCGGCTCGGTGAGCAGCGCACACGCGGCGACACCAGGGGATCCGCGGTCAGTTGTTGGCCAGTGTGACTTGCTACGCGCCCAATTTGAGCAATTGGCTTGCTCAGTGCATTTTTCAGTTCCGTCAAGAAGTAGCGTAACTGCTCTTGATCTGACGTGTCTGCTCCTCTGTACCTGATAAGCCTTTAAGCATAGATCTTGAGCACGCAAAATGAGTAAGTCGCAAGGGTAGCGAGCAAGCCACGAGTCAGGCAAGCCTCCCGCGAGCGACGAAAGGTATATGAGCAGGCGTAATTCCGTTTGCTCTTCGCATGCTCAAAATTATCTCTAGCTTTGCTCATGAGCATGAGGGAGCTGGTGAGGTGTTGAATTGAGGAGCATGGGATTCATGTCGGAGGAGCAAAATGCCTTGAAAGCTCATATAAATAGGCCGTAGACTTCAACAGAATGAGGAATTGTCTTTTGAAGCTCAGATAACTATCACCGAACAAAAAACCATCGCCCAGAAGTGCTTCAATACGCTTCCTACGTTCACGATGCCTCAAGAAAAAACTCAAGCTGAGAAGATCAGCTTAAACCAGCCTCAGCACCAGCGCAACGGTAAGCTACCACTGTACAACACGTCAAGCGTGCTTTGCTTACCGTTTCCAAAGCGATTTCTCCAGCCATGCAGAATTGGTTAAACCAGCCAAAACAGACCGAGCCCTGGTCACCTGCGCATGTGCCGATACAGCCAACAAAGAGTCGAGGACCCGAGCCGCCCAAGCTATGAAGACAACTCATCACAAACGCCACGGGAACACTTTTGCGGGGCAAAATACAAGGGCCGATTTTAGAATATTCTTTCTACGATCGGATTGTTCGCGTCAATTTCGCCAGATCTCACATGGTTCAATCGGTCGGGCCGCAGATTGGCAGGTCTTGGCTGGGCTCCCCTTACAGTTTGAAGATTTATATTTGGTGCTTTATGTCTTACTGTTTTAACTACCTTGCCAATACATTGTTCATTACTTGTCTCCAGGAGGGTGACCCTCCCTTATGGCGCTGTCGGTGAGTCGTGGTGCTTGCTGGAAGGCTCGCTGATGTTCCAACATTTATGATCTATCTTGGGTTGCAACAAGAACCCCTCAATGATGCTTGGCACTCTCACACTGACTGTCTGCAAGTGGAGGCCACTGAAGCATAGGCTTTCTTCGATGCGAACCCCCAAGAAATGACTTGGTTGACCCTGCCCAATCTAGTCTTGTTGTCGCTTCAAACGATCCTTTCCCACCGTGCAAGAGATCACAGGTTACCTGTTGAGGAGTACTTTCCCTACTAAAGTCTGTATTGTGGTAATTTTTGGACTTGGAGAATACAGTAAATAAACTCGATATCCTTGAGTAGCGGTGTTGACAAGTGAAGGCATTCCCGCGTAATGTCATCAATTGAGTACCTATCTACCATCTATCGTACATATGAGCCTTCACGACTCTCTAATTACGCCATTCAATCCCACTCTGTTCTGAAATGATACAACAGTAGCCAGTTGCTCCTTTGCCAATGTAATAGACATGATTTACCCACCATTCTCATGTCAAGTGGATCGTTCAAGCTCCAGCCATTCACCGTCCTGCCGAGCTAGATACTTGTGGCCTTCTGAATATGATCCTCCTTCGAACCGACATTTTTAACCTTTGTTTGGCACGACTTTTGATGCCGTTTCATGTTGTATGAACGATTGCTGGTGTAAGAGCGGCACTCGGGGCATAAGTGACTTCTACGAGCTCATTGTCAGGAACTGGCGTCAAGGTGGTAAATCTCATGACATACCTTGAGTTTTTCTCGCTTCCCCGTGAAATTTGTTGCCGAAGCGGACTTTGGATCTCTGAGGTAGTAGTATCGGGTGGTGATACTGAAGCAAAGTCATACAGCTTGGTGTGTTCATCTGGCGATTCAGCACTAATCCTCTGTGGCCATAGCTGTGGCGAAGCGATAGGTCGAGTCGGAGAGCATATGTGAGAAAAGGGAACAGGAGGTGATGGCTGGCTACTTTTGATATCAGTAGCTGACTGGTATGACAATTCCCACAGGTATCTATTCACATTGTGAAGATGCTTCGGCTCCGTCTCACCCAACGCTGTCAAGCGAGTATCGGCCGGTAAAGCATTTCGATCGCCGCTAGCGAATGAACTCGATTGACGATGCCTGCCGTGCATATGCGTGGTGATAGGTAATTTAAGCGACCTTCGATAAAAAAACAAAAGCGATTTAGGAACAAAAAACAACAGTGTATAAGTACACACACAAATATATATAGTTCTATTAACCCTCCATGCCACTGCTCTTCTCAAGACCAACCTCATCAGTAGGACTCTTGCCAACACGGTGCTCATTGAGGCTTATCGAGGCTCATTGAGGTTTGCTTGAGGCCCTGAATAGAAATTCAGGGCCTCAGTAGCAGGCTGTTTTGACAAGGTAATTGGTCAGGAACTCTGTATGTCTTACAGGTGCTTTACGAACCGCTGACAAGAACTGCTGGCCGAGGATGGAACTCAACTCATCCGCTGCCCCCCCACCCCCCACAGTTATGTATGGATGCCGAGGGTCCTGCAAAGCTGCGGCGATGATTCTTCCGTAAAGACGGTGAATAGAATGCCACTTCTGGGGCTGCTGTCAAAGTGAATCAACCAAGCAGTGAAAGGAACCTCACACAGCAACTTCGCTTTTGAGGAGTGCCTCTCAATTGCCAACGCATTGCTCAATGGCTGATGACGCAAGAAGCCTTAACGAATGTCACATGGACTCTCGTCAATCCGAAGTTCTATAGCTAAATACGTTAAGATGGCATCGAGAAATGATGGTTAAGGCACTGTAAAAACAGTTTTGCGCTTCGCATACTCAGGTGAATGAAAAGACTGTCTGGAACGCTGTTTGTTGTAACTGTAAGTAATTCTTTAAATGGGAATGGCACTAAGAACTCATTGATCTTGTCATTCAAGCGACTCAGACAGCGATTCACATATTCAGACTTCAATTGCAACACTATGTAGTGGGTATTGCATAATCTAGAGGCTACCTTCCAATATACTAACAGTTCTGGAGCGTCCATGCCCTCTCATGCCTCCAATCTAGAAGTGCTGTTAACTAGCATCATCAAGATCTCCTACTCTTCTTCTTACTGTGCTCGTCATTCCCTTCGTGCTTATTTGCCTGATGCCTCTCCATGTTATATTTTCGGTCGCTGGTATAATCGCATTTCGGGCAAGACAAATGCTTTCTGGTCCGAAGTCAGCAATTATCGTGAGCCAAAGAGAGAATCAGCATTTGCGGACATACGGCTTCGTAGTAATGGTCCCTGGGGTTGACGTCGAAGCTTGCGGGCTGCCTTGAACGCCGTGAACCCAGTCGCGAAATTCCTGGCAGGCGACCCGGTCGCTAAACAACAGCTAAAACAGGCAAGATTAGCTCATGGACGAAACATATCCAACGGGCAAGTTATAAGCTTACATTGGCGACACGCTCCATGTAATTCTTTATGTCTTCAATGCTTTGCAACAGACCCTGCTCGAAGAATGCTTCCACGACGGAGACTATCCCACGAGCTGGCAGATCCCTTGTGTACTTCTCAGATGATAGAGGCTGTATATAGCAGGCCTCTATCTCTTTCTTCTTTCTTGATCGCTCTTGGCTCCAAGCGAAGCACGCTCGAAGGTCTTTCGACACCAGGCCGCAACCTGCAAGCTTGAACCAGAAGGCCCCGTGTTCTCGTATGTACTCCAGTACAGCCGTGAACACAGATGTCTTCCGAAGTAGCTCCAGGATATCATCACCTGTTGGTGTGCTCGATAACGATCGATTATGTGACTCGTGGTTCGAGGCGATCGCGATCGGGCTGCCGACGCTGGATTGTGGTACTGCGTTCCAAGGCGTGGTGGCCCCCATTGTATTGATGTCGGGTTGAAGAGGTTGTACTGGGCCCGAGTCGAACCATTGCCACGGAGTTGGATGTGGTGCTGGATTGGAAACTTGTGGTCCAGAGAGTGCGAGCGAGAAGTTGAACTCTCCAAATGTCCGATCGGTGAGATTCTGGACGTAGGTCGGTGAAATGTTTGTCGCGAGAATGTTCAAGAGAGTAGGATCTATAGCCCCAAAATCCGGGGCAATGGCCAAGTCATGGGAGCTCTCCGTCTCGTAGGAATAAGTCTGATGCGGCTGTTGGTACAACGTCGACGTCTGGGGCCCAAGGGAGGCAGATGGTGATGTTGGGTGTGTCTGAGTCGACGGCGTCGAGAATGACGGTTGGCCTCGCCGTAGAGAAATTCCTAATTTTCGTTGCTGTTCCCCCATGTCCAAGTCCATGAAATGGAGATGGTTTCTGGCTTCGGGCCAAAGCCGCTTTGCGAGTGTCTCGAAGGCCTCTCGCTCATTTTCATCCTCTAGGGCATCGAGCCATAGGCGAATGCCAGCAAGAATATCACCCTCTTCCAGTCGTCCTCTAGAGTGGAGGAGACGGGACACAACGTATGATAAGCTGCAGAAGGCGAAGATCTTGACGAGGTCATTGGGCGCTGGTCCGGTTATTGTGTTTCGGAAAGCAAAGACTCCTGCTTGACGGAGTCCTTTGGCGTCACGGTATTCGGCACGGATGTTGTTGATAGCGGGGAGATTCTCATCTAGGGCGACGTCAAGGAAATGCTCCCAGAGAATTTTCATGCCCTCCCTAACTGTCCGGATGGAGGCCCAGGCATTTTCCCGAGCCTGACTGCTGGGGTCGGTGAAACCAGGCTGTGAGTTTGATGTACTGTTGGTGGGGGCGGTATTGCACAATGAGTCCAGCTCAAGCGCAAGGTCATCTTGACGGCCATTTGACCGACCAGCTGCCGATTCAGGCTCTGTTTCATCGAGTTGGATGAAGCCTGCAAAAAGGCCGTTCACTTCTGCGAGGGCTCTTCCGAGATGCTCAGCTGCTCTCGAGCCCCCGATGCCGGTGCGTGTGGCGCCCCCAGCGTATGAATACAAGTTGCTGTATCGGTCGAGATAAGGCATACTTCTCAATTGCCGAGTACGAGTCAGTGAAGGATTGGTAGATGCTGGGTGAAGTGCAAAAGGCAACTCACTTGAAGAAGAAAGGTGAAATGGTTCGCCCATCGCTCTCATTTATGTGAGGCCCGAACTGCTTCTTCCAGGCACTTGGGACCATGCGGCTCTCTTTCACCGGATGCTATCCGGGGAGCTTCCTACGCTCGATATGGGAGATCGGCAGGCTAGAATGACTTGGCAAGGGTCTATTCTAACCGCATTGGGGTTAAATAGAAAGGGTGGCTTGCTCGCTGCATTGCTCAAACGCAATTATCTGCCACGTCAGTTGCTCATGAGCAGCTCATCTTGCTCACGAGCACGATAAGACAGACAATTGCAGGCGAGGACTCGTGAGCGGAAATGAAGTATATGAGCAGGAGGGGTTGCTCACGTTTCAGGGGATTTACTTGGAGTTGCTTTTTGAGCAGCTTTGTTCGGACGGTGAACGAGCAGGGCCCCAACGAGCGGCCCGCGAGCACAATGAGCACAATGAGCACATCGGACACGACACATTTCCGCAAGTGCGATCAACATGCTAACAGGAAGAGCTTCTCATGGATAGGTAGGGGGTTGCTCATGAGCTGCTCATACTCGTGAGCTTGGGCAATGTTGAGGGGATCTTTGCTCCTGAGCAGTCACCAATTGCTCTTGCCGTGACCTGCACCGCATTGAAGCTATATAAATATCCACAATTGACGGACGATGATGAGATAATCCTCATCTCAGAGCCTTGCCGAACAATATATTGTCATTCAGAGTGATCCTCCTCGTTCAGCAATGCCCCGTGAAAGTGCTCAATCCGACAAAACCAATCCCCAAGTCAATTACGGTGAGCTAATTGAGCCAATCATATGTTAGTAGGATGACTTTCTTACCGTTCGCGAAGAGGACCAGTCAGTCATGCTTCAGAACTGGTTGAACCAGCCAAAGCAGGCAGAGCCTTGGTCACCTATGCATATGCAGACACAACCAACAAATACTCAAGGGACTGGACCGCCTAAGTTATAACGAAGAAACCCTATTCTACGTGCTAAAGCACAATTGTTTCGGGGCAGGAAAGCAGGGGTTAATACCAGTATCGGTTTTGTGCTGGGAATTGGCTTGTTCACGTCGATGGGAATATCGCCTGTACCAATCGGGAGGGTTGCAGGTTGACAGGTTTTGGCTGGGATCCCGTTAAAAGGCCAGAGTTTCTATTTATTCTTGTTCTTGATGTTAACTACACTTTCATTGTAATTTTAGTTTAAGGTCTCAAGCAGGGTGAGCCTCCGTCGAGGCGACGTGCTTGCTAGATGGCCCCAGATCTTCCAACAAGCACGACCTATGTTAGGTGCGACAAGAACTCTTGAATGGAAACTGAAGTCCTAAGGCAATTTCTACAGGCGAAACTCTATACAGCATGATCGTTCTTGTATTTAAAAATCCCCAATAAAAGATATTAATTGATCCCAGTCGCCTATATTGTAGTTTTTTGCTGTCATTCCAAAAACGAATTTCCACCCTCCATTTTCTAATCGCCCAACCCATAAATGCAGGAATCCACACTCATTACATTGACTTTCTGGGCCACTGTTTGCCCTTTCCTGTAGTCATTTCTCGTCTCGCTGTTGAGTCCCATGGCGCGCCATCCTGACTCTGTCGCTGCTGTTTGCGCCAGACTTTCATGGTCTTGGAGCCTTCCCTTTCTTCTGTATGTTGTCATTCTGGCCCTTGCCAGCCATGCTTACGCCTGCGATGTCTTGACAGGTTGCCTTGAAAGTTGTCCCTATGTGGGCATTCGGGGCATAAAAACGTTTTCCTAGCGAGCCATCAGTTAGTCTCTTGTCACCTGGAGGCCAATCTGTCGACATACTTCATTCCATCATTACGACGAGCCTTGATCCAGTCGCAGAACTCTTGGCAAGCTGTTTCATCGTCGAACAATATCTGTTGCCGTACACGTCAGCTCAAAGTTCTATCAAATGCTGTATGGGTATCGCTTACATCTCCCAGTCCTTTCATGTAGGACTCTGCATCCTTAATACTCTGAAGAAGACCCCATTCAACAAACATCTCGGCAACAGAGATGATCCCGCGGGACTCTACATTCAAAGTGTGTTTATGAGATGACAGTACTTGAACATATGCGGATGTCTGTGCCCGTATGGATTCCGTCTGGACTGGCTGGTACCATAAGACGCATGACGCGAAGTCTTTTGACACTAAACCGCAGCCAGCAAGCTGGTACCAAAATGGGCAGTTTTGATCGATATATTCCTTCACAGCTTCAAAGGTATATGTCATCTGGAAAGCACTAGTATGAGTTGTTGTTTCCGGCAGGGGTCGATCGTTCGGCTCGTAGAGAGATTTTTCGATGGGGTTGTAATCGGCTGGCTGACCCATTGGGTCTCCAGGTGCTGCAAAGCCCATCGTATCTAACATATCGAAGTTGAGTGACTGAAAGGAGCCCGAATCCGAGATCGTCAATGCGTCTGTATATGTCTTGGTGTCGGGCATAGGTAGCTGTGTGCCCGCTACAGAGAAGCTACAAGCATCATGCGTTGAGCTCGTGAAGCTTTCAAGACTCTGGGCCAAGGCCAGAGAGAAGTTCGCCGCGTCATTACTGATAGGTTCAGCACCCAGGTTGGTACCCTGGGGTAAATTGAAGATATGATGCATACTCTGCTCGTTGTAGAGTTTCTGAGCTTGTTGTACACCGTCAAACGGTGGCATAATGGCCAACTTGCCAGCTAATGGTGATATTGTGTTTGTGTAGTGCCCAGAAGGCGTAGGGGACGCGCTTCCGCCGTGTTGTAGAGTGTTATCGGTATACTGCGGCGACTTCTGCCCTTGGTCAGGGTCTGGAAAATAGGGAGGGTTCTGTGTTTGTGGCCAAAGCAGTCTGGCAAGGGCATCAAAGGCCTGTCGTTCGTTGTCTTTCTCGAGTGCATCACGCCACAAACGCATACCGGCGAGGATCTCGCCCTGCGCATGCTCTCTTCGAGTACGGAGGAGACGAGAAACTACATAGGATAAGCTACAGAAAGCAAATATCCTAACCAAACCATCAGGTCTCAGGCCAGCTACGGTGTAGCGGAAAGCAAGCACTCCTTGATAGCAAAGGCCCCTGGCATTCTGATAGCTATTGCGTACTTCATCGATGGCTGCCATATTCATGCCTCGCGAAATATGGGCAAAGTGATCCCAGAGAATTTGCATTCCTTCTCGAATTGCTCGTATGGAGGACCATGCTGCTTCTCGAGCTCGGGTGTCTTCGTGGACGATGTGAGGTGCATTCGATGTGTTGTCTCCAAGGCCGACTTCGTAAACATTGTAGATGGCATCCAGCTCAAGAGAAAGGTGATTACGAATGGGTTTCTTTGAGTTTCTCTGACATGTCATGGACTCTTTCTCATCGAGGTAAATGAGCCCGGCAAAGAGTCCGTCAACTTCTGCGAGAGCTCTGCTCATCATACAGTGGGGACGGAGAGCTTGTGTTGGCAGAGAAGTGAGGAAAGGAGTTTGGAGGACAATACAATGGTTCGCCGGGTGCCTTGGTTTCTTTATTTCAACTCTTTCTTACTCGGTCCCCTTATTCCTTGAGCGTCGCTCATTACGGGAGCCCCGCCCAGGACAGCATCTCCCTGGTGGGAAGATCTGGGATGGCCCATGTAGCCCAGTGATTAAGCAGCAAGATCTTCTGGGGAATACTACTACGTCGCTGCCGTTAGCTAGCCCTGATACTGGGGCTCGGTACAAGGTCCAATTGGTTGCTGTCCCCATTCGAGTTTTTCCACGGCCCAGGCTTTAGAACACGCCAAACATGCAGGAAGCTGTCGCGCCGTGTCAAGACAACGCAGTGTCTTCACGCTGCAAAAGCAATTCTGACCGTTGTCGGTCAAATTGAGACTGGTCGAGCTTATCAAGGCTCATCACTGATCCATCAGTGATTTATCAGTGATAGATCGCTGATTCCGTCGCAATTAAACGATCTCCATCGTGCATGTGTTCGCAATGATATTTAAACTGCAACCCTGGAACAAGTAGCCATGAATGTGTCTTGATTCATATCAGAACATAATTTCACAGCCCATTGTTCAATATCCTCTAACAATTGAGCTCCATCTACTTCTCAGTACCATGCTGCCACAGCCTACACAAATTGCCAAGCAGCATTCTGGACAAGACAAGTCCCACAAGCGAGGTGAGTCCACCAGTCTCTGGTCGCGGTCGCTGTACTGACAGTTCCGACAGACACACCACCAGCAATGCTACAGGCCTGGTTCATGCAACCGCCGCACGCCGAGGTCTGGTCATCCGAACGTGCAAAGTCACAAACCAATGGGACGAAGGGCGGGTGGGACGGAGGGAAATTATTACATCCACTATTATTTGTTTGTTGTCTGTGTACTTTTTTTGTTGAGGAACAAGAAACAGGATCAGCAAGGTCTTTTCACGGTTGTTTTGAGGCCCTCCTAGTCCGATGCCCGT
>PVQB02000704.1:0-16347 GCA_002980475.2 Fusarium beomiforme | reverse complement strand
TTTAGCTGTACAGTATACTGTCCCGCGCACTTGTCTGTCCCGCACGCTTATCGTGTACGTTAAGTGCATTTTACATCGGCCACCATCTACGCCAAATGTCCGTACTTAATCACGCGTTCTTCACACCAGCAACTTGGACATTGATATGAGGACGAACGCTTTTCGCTCCACGACTGAACAATCGAGTCGTGGCCGGCCAAAATCCCGCAAGCCATCTCTTTCGGGTAACGCTTTTGCACACCTTTCCAGTAGCCTTTTCTCTTAGGTCGGTATCGATAGCAGACGCAACATGGCGCCCAAGACTTCTTGGATCGCCCTCGAGCATCCCGTGGCTGTACAACGCGTAAGAGGGCGAGCATTGCAGAACAATCCAGATGATACGCGCGGTGCTTGGGCGCTGAAGGGATCATTGTGATAGTCATCGAGGAGACAACCAGCAGCCGCTTGCACGTGAGTGCTAGGAACAATTGACCAACTGAATCAACGTGCACCCGGATTTCAAGCAGCAGCTCATTAGGTAAGACTAGGAGTCCTGATGATTGAATTGGATGTGACTGCTTGAGAAGCTGCTCTCGTCAGTACAAGAGTCACCGAATTTTAGACGTAGACATGGCCTACCTTTATTGGAATCTTGAACGCATCCCACTGCGCAGGAGAATGCTTGCTCTGGCAATCTTCCAGGTGAAAGGGCCACTGTGCATACATTGGGTTTGACGAACGCGGAGATTTTTAAATGGAAATCAGACGATATCATAGTTGTCATATTGAATCCACCAGCAGACCGGGGGAAGAATGTGAATATTTGACTAAACAACCATTCTGATCTGGATTGTTTGTCCAGGTAACTACGGCAACGGTCGGCACAGTCTCAGGAACGAATCATCCGTCACATGTGATGTATGCTCTGATCGGTAAATGGGTCTTGCTGTTCGTTCATGTAACCTCGAGCCCCATTTAGGTCAAGCGCTCTAGTGTTGATTACGGCAAGGCCTTTCGTAGCTCCGCATCTCGCGTAATTTACATGAACAGATTACGAGTGCTCTCCTGCCCTTCTCCTTGACTTGTCATCCACAGTCAAAGCCCATCCCGTGTCAGGCAGTTCTTACGTCGGGATATGCTCAACATGAGTAGTCAGGCCTATTTTTGACCTACTGCGACTTCTCCCTCCAACGTAGCCGCCTTCTGCGTCGGTCACGCAGCGAACTCCGGTCGCCCGAAACATGCCCGATCAGCTTCCAACATACCCAGATACGATGAGCGCACAATATGGCCTGTGAACCGCGGTCTCTGCTTGACGGCACAGAATCAACACGCATGTCATAACACTTCCGCCGCCATGATGCCTCAACCAACCACTACCACGTCGCACACATAGACTACCGCACCCGTGCTCATTCGTGTTGTCACAGGTTACGGCACCAGGACTTGCCTTCACGCTAGGCACATTAAGCGTCAACTTCAACGATGGGAGTATGGAAAGGCTTCTGAACTTGATCATGATTACTAACATACGTTCAACAGAGTGCCAATTGCTCTTACACGTGTGTTCCCAACCACGATACGTTCCTCGACACCTCACCCCTTTCCATTCGTTCCGGCACCCTTCACCGCCCATTTCTTTCGCAATCTCGAGGACTGCAAATAACTGTATCTCAATCTCCATTGAGAATAACTCCACCCCTCCCCCTGGAGGCACTATTAGTCAGAACAGTGCAGGCGCGAAAGAAGTTCGTTTGGACACTCCTTCATGATGTTTGAAGCCGCCAAGCGCAAGATCGAGGCGCTCGCCCCCTTAGATTTATGTCTGGAATGTAGTGGTCAGTTTCGATATATTTATCGGAAAAGGGTAACATCTCTCACATAATCGAATCTGCTGCCTCAGAGTACATGAGAACTAGTAGGGGAGATGGCTTGGATAGCGTTTTCCACCATTTACCTACTTGTGTTCGTTCTTGGAGCTCTCGACGTAGAACATCGGGATTTGATAAGTCTTCCTGAGCTGTCATATATATGTCAAGAGCAATACTGGCGTTGGTGTAATACCGCTCCCGTATCATGCGCCCTGACTTCCTTTCGAAACTAATGACTTCCTCGAGGAAAGAGAGGAGATCCATTAAACGGACATAGGCCAGTCGACGAAGTAGAGTCGAGCTTTGGGCCTCGCCAATCACGAGGTCAATCACTTTGAACGAGCAAACGATGCGATGATCGGAGCTTGAAGTAACGTTCGGGATGTTAGTCTTGTCCTTGAGCCAATCCCAATCGGCTTTGACCTTCTCGTAATTATTGTTAAAAGTTTGTAGAGGCTCCGCCTCCAGGAGTTTAAAGCAAAGCCGAGCCGTACGAGTCTTCTTGTGGAGAATGGTGAAGTCAAGTGGTGTTTGTACTCGTCTACTAGAACGGTTTCTATCAGTAACAAGCTTTGCCCGCCATGCGCGATACAGGGTTTTAGAGCTCAGTCCTTTCAGCCCTTGCTGACGCCGAGCCTTGGAGTTGTGTTTGAGAGGCCCATTCATGGTCTCAATGACGCTAGCTGGCATTTCGGTCGTTGCTATAGATGAGCTATCACTATCAAGCTGATTGAATCACCAATTTGCCGCTCGTTTCGGTCCAAGGAACTCTCAACGTTGTGAACGTTAGTAGAGCTTCCCGCTCAAGCAGGAGGAGGAAGCGAGTGTTATCAAAGAGCTATATAACTTTAGCGAGCAGCCTACTGCTGTGCAGAGCCCCGCATGCAGGAAACAACATACAAGAAGCGGACCCCACCGCCGTAGTCGGGTTTCCATATCGCGTTTCTTCTGTTTTTTTGGGTGTGCGCTTGTGCAGCGAAACGTTTGGAACTAAGCGCTCCTGATCAAGTATTGGACGACATGGCAACCTCACGTCAACGATTCTCGGTTCAAGACTCTGATTCGTGTTTCCGTTTTTATGAAGAGTGAACTCATATCAGAAACACGAGAAAGGTTTTTATAAGAAAAGTTTTGGCAATCATTTCTACGAAGTCGGAAATGGGATCTCTGCCGCCTAAGATGATGTTGGCCACAGAGAACCTCTAGGCCACACAGAACCTCTAGGCCACACAGAACCTCTAGGCCACACAGAACCTCTACCACGTAGAACCACAGTACCACATAAGACTTCTACCACGTAGAACTACAGTACCACATAAAACTACAGTACCACGCAGAAGCCTTACATAGAACTATTAGACCATATAAACTACCATACATAACTGCCACAAGGAACTACCACATAGAACTACCACATAGAACTACCACATAGAGCTACCACATTGAACCACCGTACGACATAAACTACCACACAGGACTATAAACCACATAGAACTATTGGGCCACAGGGAAGTCGGGATTAACCCTTGGGGGCAGTTTTTGCCACTCCCAACCATCAAGCTAGTTTCAGTGACTGTCTGATTCGCGCGGCTGTGACCTGCCTCATGTCGAACAATAGATCGGATCGAACTGCTGATTCTACTCTTTCAGCAAGCTGAATAGAGATCTGTACAAGCTCCTTTGGGCACTCTTCCAGGACTCTTGCCGCCACCAATTTCAAAGTTGCGCTGTCGAATCTTTTAAAATCCTTCCTTTGAGATAGTTAGTATGATGAGAATTCCATAAGGATGGGACATCCTTACACAACCGGCTCGGCTGCCTCTAAATAGATCATAGAAAGAAGTGGAGATAGCTTCGCCAGGTCCTCCCAGCTTCTACCAGCTCGCTTACGTTCCCTTAGTTCACGCCGCAAATCGTTGGGATGCGGATGGCTTTCTTGGGCGCTCATATATATGTCAAGAGCAAGACTCGCATTGCCATAACCAGGTTCTCGGGAGATCCGTCCAGTCTCTCTTTCATATTTAATAATAGCTTCAAGAGAAGCAAAGAGTCGCATCAATTCGATGTAGGCCAACCGTCGGAGCAAATGCGTCCCTTCATCTCCACAAATGATGCTATCCACTGCTTTGAATGCGGCGATGATACAGGGATGTGAGCTGTTGATGAAAGTCGGCAACATAGTCTTGCCTAAGAGTGTAATCCAGTCTGGTATGGTCTTTTCGCAATTCTCAGCAAAGGAGCCCAACGGATTAAGCCCGATGAGCCTGTGGCTAAGGGAAATCACACATGCGGACTGTTTCTTGCGAATCTCATGGAGATTTCCCTCAGATAATTGCTGCTTTTCATGGCGACAGATGGGAACATGTTGCTTTAAATTCGGGGTAGTGGATCTGTCAACCTTCTTTTGCCGTTTTTCGCCTTGGAACTTACGATTTGATGCCTTGATGAAACGATTCGTCCTGGTTTTTAAAAGCCCTATCCCCCTGCTAGCGGGGGTTTTGCTAAAAGAACCAGGGTTGAATTTCGACTCTGTGGAGATGCACGTTGTCATATCTCCACTGTCTATTTGCATGGACTCGTAAGTGGCTTTGTCTTCGTACTTGGCCTCAGTATGCTCATGTTCGCTGTCAACATCCATGAGTTCGACCATTTCGTTAGTCTTGAAGTTGACGCGCACTTATGCAGCTACTGTGCTATCAGAAATACTGGATGGCGATTACACCATCCACGGCTCGTGAGAACGTGCTCAGGGACACTAGGCATTATATACCTATTGACAACCTCTCAAATCCGAAACTTGAACTGTGGCTACGCCTTCTGAAGTCTGTTCTTTGAAGTCTTTTCCATGCAACTCATCCTTAAAACTGTCTTGGAATATTTGTTACCGAGGGGCGGCTACAAGAACAATTTTCTGTTTTCAGCTTACCCCCACATTTTACCTTTTCTTGTTTCTACAGAGCCTCAGTTCTCGGCGCTTACCAGCAAGTTTGGCATACAAGAAAGCGAAATATTATCACACGAACTCGGTAGTCGGTTTTCTGCATCGCGTCTCTGGTTGCATTCTATGGGACTACAATCCAGACCAAGGTGTTTGTTTTGGGTGTGACCTCACGCGTCCAGTTTCTGTTCGCGGATTACTAGTTCCTGTTTCCAGTTTTCGGGCAGGTTAACTCCTGCCAGAACCTGGGTAAATCTGTCTTGAAATCAGTTTGGCGCCAAAACCAAAAGTGACTCGTGCACACTAGCGCCTTTGTTCTAGTCGTGTGTTGGCGTCTAATATTAACCTGAGCGCTTACGGAGAGCTGACTTCAGTCTTGCAGATAAGCTTTTCTTTCTTTCTTTGTTTTATTTACCCCAGCTACTGAGGATCTTCAGAGGGTAGAGGTGCGTCATAGCTACACCGGCTGGAGTACGTCTTTAGGGTCTTTATGGAGAGGAGGTTTTGTGCAAGATACATTATGCCCCACCGATGTGCGAGCTGCGGTACCTCGGCAGCACCTGTAAATGCAGAGATGGATTGCCCCACCATAGCCATCAATATTACAGAGGGTAACCCCCCATAACGCCCAGCAAGCGTAGAGGCTTATGGCCTAAAACTCAATCTCAAGCTGGAGCGTGTGTTGTACGGTCACCCATTCGAACGTGGTCGCGATGCGTGCTTTGAGAAAAGAGTTAGACGCGCAAACTTTTTAGTAGATTTTTCTGGGTGTCGCCCGATCACCGAATATCATTTTTGAACGAGAGTCTGGCTTCTCTGCATGTCACGATGTGATTAATTGCTGAACTTTTCCCATGGGGGCCAGGCAGAAAGATGGTGGTCCGATTCCGGCGTGGCCAGCATTTTCTCCACTTCTTAGGGTAGTAAGCTTGTTTGTTAAATCTTGACCAATCCGCGCGCCCTTGACAAGGGCATCACCTCAGCAACGGCAGCTCCTTTTGTCAGCCCTCGTTGGAAACAACGATTCTGACGCACCAAACTAATTGTTTGCATCAAAAACACGCGGCAAATATCCGATGGCCGACCGAAAGAGCGCGGACGAGCTGGAGCGACTTCTCCAAGAGGCTATCCAGCGCGCCGAAGATGCAGAGAGAGAACGGCAAGACGAACGTCGACGTGCTGAAGAGCAACGGCAACGCGCCGAAGATGCAGAGAGGGAACGGCAAGAAGAACGACAACGCGCTGAGAAGGAGCGGCAACGCGCCGAAGATGCAGAGAGGGAACGGCAAGACGAACGACAACGCGCTGAGAAGGAGCGACAACGCGCTGAGAAGGAGCGACAACGCGCTGATGCATCAGAGGAAGAGACACGACCCACGACAATCGAAGAATACATCACCGCCTGCCATAAGTCCGTCTTTTCTAGATTCACCATCGAAACGGATCCGAAACTGTCTTCAAGGGGCTCCATCACCAACCCACGTAATAAATGGTGCCCCAAAAACCTACAGCCTTGGACCGATTTTATCCACGAACAAAGGCTCACCTTTGGCATACTTAACGATACATTCCCGATCGATAGCCGCGTTTTTGAGAACCGTGCTTTCTTGGCCGGGCTGGGTGATAGAGTCTCCCAGCGGCGGATAGCAGACGAAAAGTCGCTCGAGTACTTCTTACACAACAGCGTGGAGGATCCGGTCAGGGTCATCATACAACAACTCAAGGAGGTTGAAACGGTCACAGCAGCCTTCGAAATTGGAGATGGCATTGTGTTTGAGAATCATCCCCATGCTCTTAGTGACACTGCCGAGGAGGTGGTTGAAAGAGAGACCCTAGCGACGCCCCGGACGCCGGATCATGGACGAGATCTCAACCAACTGCGACCAGATCAGATATGTGTTACCCGATCTAACAACGAACCCTTTGCACCAAGCACGATGGTATATATTTCCGAATACAAGTCACCCTGTAAATTGACTGTTCAACATCTGCGGATCGGTCTGCGTCCAATGGATATTTATAAGGAAGTGGTGAATCGCAAGACCATCCCCACATCTGTGGACCCGGACGCGCTATTTCGATATCATGCAGAGAGACTGACTGCGTCTGCCATCACGCAGACGTATCACTATATGATTGAGAGTGGCCTTGAATACGGTAACCTGACCATCGGCGAAGCTACCGTCTTCCTAAAGATTGACTGGAATGAGCCTGAAACTCTTCTCTATCATCTGGCGGAACCCAAATACGAAGTGTCGGCGCATCCGGATAGCTTTCACATCTGTACGGCTGTCGGCCAATACCTGGCCTTCACACTGATGGCACTTGGTTCACCTGGGGAGCAACACGAACATGGACAGGAAGAACGTCGAAGCGTCATGAACAACCTGAAAACGTGGGCAGAAGATTTCGAGACAACATTACGCTCGATCCCAGAAAACGAACGATCGGCATTATCGGAGCATTCACCCGATTACCAACCAACCACTTACAACGATGTCGAGCGATCGCCATACCTCTTACGCAGAAGAAAACGGCGAGCCGCTGAGCCGCAAATCGACGCAATATCATCGAGAAGGGACGATAGGCGAGAACCATCCGATGACGAATCGACTAGGCCGCCGGATACTCCCACGCCAGCGGGACGGAGTACAGGACAAGCGAGTCGGCGAAGCCAACGACTGGCAAGGCGGCCCCGTGGAGATATTCATCAACAAGGTCGCCAGTATTGTACTCAAAAATGCCTTCTCGGTCTGGTGCGGGGAGGTTTCCTCGATCCTAAATGCCCCAACGTTGCTCTCCACTGTAGTAACCGCCCTACACAAGCGTGTCATCCCGTCAGTCATGGCAAATGGCTTGCGCTTCTCCAGAAACAGCTAGAGCGATCGTTGGACGAAGGAATCACGCGATTGAGACAAGGCGGCACCCGCAGCGTTCTTTTTCAAGTTACTCTACTAGCCTACGGCTACACGTTTCTCGGCAAGGGCACGGTGCGGGCTTTTGTCAGCGATCTTACACATGAGGCTGCGGTATATAACCGCTTGAGCCCACTTCAAGGTCGCGACGTGCCCGTATTTCTGGGTGCCATAGATCTTCGAGCGATGGATAAGATTTACTACTTCGTTCATCGAGTTTACGTGGTGCACATAACGTTTTTGTCTTGGGGCGGAGACAGTCTCGCCGACGCGTTGAAGACTGGTGGCTTCACGGACAAAAATCTCCAGAGCATGGCCATCACAGCATTACGCGCCATGCACCAAGAGGGAGTGGTTCACAAGGATGTTTTGTTTTCAAATATGCTATTTAATCGAGAGGTTAAAAGGGTTATGATGATCGATTTTGAGAGGGCAGTTCTTGTCAAGCCACCCAGACCTCCCTTGGCTCAACTAGTGCCAAACAAACGCCGGCGAAAGCCAGAAGAGACAGAGTGCAAGAAAACGGCGACCTCGTCCTGTAATATTCGCCGAGTGGGTGAGGGGTTCTCAAAGGACATCCTCGATGCGAAGATGGTGTTTTGGGATTTAGATTCGCGGTATGGGATCGCGAAGTAGCTAAATAATTACAAATGCTTCCACAACAAATGTCTTGTGAAACGCGTGACTTGTGAAAATTCTCTGACCTTACGACACAACGGGCAGCTGAGTGATCCTTGCGGGTTCTTAAAGTCGTGTGGAAGCGGCCTAATCCCTAGGTTTGGGGACTTGTCGGCAAGCTGATCAATGAGACGCTGTGGGAGGTTCTCTGGCCACTCAAAAAGCCCCAATCGTGCCCCATACTCGCTTTTATGTATGTCGGTAAGACGAGGTAGTCTGTTATCTTCGGTCTTCTCGAGTATGTTTATACGGTCAGGTAGGATATAGAAATCTGGTAAGTCTGAGGTGCATGGCATACGCCGATGGATTTGCGAGCTCGGATACATGGGACGTGGCGCTGGCAGTTTGAGATGTGGTGGGATTACCACGTGGTTCTCGTTCTGTTCGCCTAGACGGTCAGGGATTAATCACCATCCACGATGAACTTTAATAAGCGAACGGGCATCATACTCGATAGAGGATCTAGATCTCTCACTTTGTCTTTTAAGATACGACGTGAAGTACGCCTCTTCATAAAAGCTCTTGCAACACCGCAGTATGGGACCGCAGATGGCTGTAGTGTAGATTCATCTTGCAGCCGTAGGTCTTTCGCCAGAACCCACTCTACCGCGCTGCATTCTGGGAATTTGGGGCTGGAAAAATATATAATAGGGAACTTGCGCTCATGCGAAAGTTTTCCGCCGTCCCTGTACTCATCCCGCCACTCGAACTCTCCAGAGTTGACGTTGTAGGTAACACAGCTGGGCGCCTTGCGAGAGAGGCCCAAGCTTTCTAGAGTAGCTGAGATACCCACGCTCTTTAAATCTGTAAGCGGAAGAAGGAGTGCGGCAAGCCAGCACTGAGACTGTTTGCGATAAACAAGGTACAACTCTCCAGCCTTGGGTTGGAAGACCTTACTTGCGCACTCGGGATCGTTCAGCCGCTCGTTAAGCTGTGCGCAAGTCATGGGTTGGCCACGGTCGCAACGGCGCTTCCGCCGCGCTTGGTGCTGCTCCCTGTGCGGCGATTGCAAATGCTTCTGCTCCTTGATCATGATTAGCGGGGGTATAATCGCTCGCTTAATAAAAGTCCGGCAGGATCGACGCTACCATGAGTAGAAGGATATTGCTTAGGAGAAAGATGGATAATATGTCTTTTGTTTATGGAGAACGCGTACTCGTTTACCAGGCTCATGCTGGTGATGGGTTGCTACTCCTTTATACCCGGCTTGGGCTGCTTTCCGTTGTCTCGACCAACAATCTTTAGTTGGGAACAACTTGCCCGTATCCTCGCTCTCCAAGAGCTGGGCCCACATAGCTCGTGAACTCGCAGTGAACTCACCAGCAAGCGAGTTCACTTGGCCAGGATCTTGGTTCACTTATCCTTGTTGTATGCGCACAGGCCTCGAGCGGACGTCGTTTGTCTTTCTATCCTGAACCATGCAACCTCATCTATTAATTGACATTTGTTCTCAATTTATGATCGTAGTTCAACTCTTCCTTTGCACGTAATGCAAATCTCCTTTCCTATCTCCTCTACTTCCAGGTATTTTAAGTCTGAGATGTGCAAAGATCAATGAGCTCTTATGTGACTTCTGATTTGAGAATCCACACGAAACCACCCTGGATGTGATGAACGGACATTTCACATGAGCGTTCCTCGATGCGGGCGAGTTTGATTGAATGACGGTGGGGAGGCTGCAGCCAACACCTGCAGCCAACAAACTTTCCTAGCGCCAACAGAAGGAAGGGCTCCAGGGAATACAGTGCGATTATGCCTATCATACAGTGACGTTACAAAGACTTGCCGGCCAGGTACGATCACGCTGTTGTCTTTGCGGTACATAGATTACCAAGGGAAGAAGGACATTTAGCACTAGATATTTATTCGAGCCTACAGGCTAGGCCCTGTTGTCGTCCGAGCATCCTGCGTCGAGGTCGCCAGGCCTGGAAACCCCTAGGGTGGACCTTTTCGGAGGGCTGATTTAACGTGAGAAAAATAAATAGCGGAGAAGCAAAGTAATTGGAAATGGCTGAGGTATAGGTCAGGTTCGAGGTAACATCACGCTAACGGGTTTCTAAGACCCAGATTTCAGTGAGAGAGACCTATCAAGTGGCAAATCACAGGCGGTCTTGAATGGCAGAACAAAAACTTGCATTCAAAAAACAGTGCTCTGACTGTCGACAGAATGCTGGTTTTAGAAAATTGTTTCAGTCACCACTTCCCAACTCTGCCTTCCTGGATTTCAATCAATGACTGATGCAAGATTACAAGTCCAGCGCGGACATAATTACTCAGGATTTAGAAAACAATATGACCCAACTGACCCTGTCTTCCCATTATTACCGCTCCCTTTCCTTGGGCTGATGGCCAGGGCGTCTTATCGTCCATCTATTCTGACGTAATGTGAAATACAGTTTTCTGGTAGGGGTCGCTAGGTCTTGAGAGCTATAGGGTAGGCCATTTCGGCCAAAAAAGAACTGCGCGAGCTAATTGAACAAAATAGAGAAGCCCAGGCGGTCCTGAGCAGCAGAACAAGTACTTGGATACAGAAAACGGTACTTGGACGCTGTTAACAGAATGCTGGTTTTGGAAAATTACCCAGTCATCACCTCCTACTTCTGCCCTTAACAGTCTCCCGGGTTTTTAACCAGTGGCTGATGCAACTACAATATGATTCAATTGACCCCATCTTCCCATTACCAGGCATATGGCTTCGTGCTTTTGAAGTTCCAACCCCATCGCGATAAGCTATTTATCCCTCAAACCCTCTGTATTTTCCCACTCTCAACTGAATGATACAAGCATGTCGAGCAATAGCATGAAAACCCCAGTTAGCTCTCTCTCTGTCCCACGTAACAGCAAGCAGTTAGAGCTAGAACCAATTAGCCCTCAGAGTCTTGTTTCTAAATTTTGGTCCGATTATCATTCCCAAGCTCCACGCAAAGTCATTTTTGTATTACCTCCCATACTTTACGGGTCACTTGCAGACAGCGAATTGCCTTCTCCAACGCTCAAAGCCCTAAGTTACGAAGAAGCCGCCCAGCAATGCCGGTCTGATGTTTGGGCCATCATCAAAGAGTGCGAGCGAACCAACAATAAATTTACTGACCCGGAATTCAATATTGGCAAAGATTTTACCGATTATGACCATAATTGTCTATATGGAATCGTAAGAACCTGTGATGACGATGAGGATCAGTGTGCAAAGCCAGGCTCGGTTCACCGTATACCCTGGATCTTTGAGAAACCAGAATTTGTTACTAATGACTTCATCTCGGATATCAAACAAGGAACCAGCAGGAACTGTTGGTGGCTTGCAGCACTGGCATCTGTCAGCCTTCGAAAGCAACTAATTGAAAACATTTGTGTCGCTCGTGATGAGGATTGCGGCGTTTATGGGTTTGTTTTTTATCGAGACGGGGGGTGGATTTCAACCGTGGTAGACGACAACCTATATCTCACTGAAGAGGATTTTGACCAAGATGTGTACGATGGTACAGGTAAGAGGACTAGGCTCTATAAGAAGCAGAAGCAGACGGGCTCTGAGGCTCTCTTCTTCTCAAAGTGCGGAGGCGCCAACGAGACCTGGCTACCGCTGCTGGAGAAAGCTGTAAATGGCCCTACAAATATTATCCTTGACCTAGAGCTGACTCTCTTCAGTTCGCTAAAATCCATGGGGACTATGCAGCACTAGATTATGGATGGGCTGGCACAGCAGTTGAGGACCTCACTGGTGGCGTCACTACTGTAATCCAGAGTGACGGGGTACTTCGGAAGGAACGGCTCTGGCGTGAGCTGCTGGGTTCAGGTGAAGGGGATTTCCTCTTCAGTCTATCTACAGGTAGCCAAGGCAACAAGTACAGGAATGGCCTCATCTTAAGGCATGACTATTCCATTCTCCATGCTATCCAGACAGAGGACGAACTCGGAAATACGGTGTCACTGGTTAAGATCCGGTAGGTAACTTCATCAGCGCAGTAGCTCCTTTGCTAACCTGGCAGCAATCCTTGGGGGGAAAAGAGTCCTAGCGGTCATGGAGAATGGGGTGGCGCGTGGTCTGACGGCTCTGAGGAGTGGACCCCTTTTATGATGAAGAAGCTCCGGCACAAATTCAGAGATGACGGCACATTTTGGATGTCTTTCCATGATATGCTAGAGAACTTTCGTTGGATTTATAGGACTCGCCTGTTTGATAAGCGTTGGACAGCAACCCAGCGATGGATGAGTGTTAGGGTGCCATGGCTGGGCGGGTACTTGAAGAAGAGATTCATCGTCGAAGTTCAACAAGAAGGAATGGTGGTTCTTGTTCTCTCACAGGTATGTCCTCTACGGCCTCTACCAGCTTCCTAGAGACACTAACAATGGAGCAGTTGGATGACCGCTACTTCCAAGATCTCAAAGGACAATACGAGTTTATCCTTCACTTTGCCGTGAGATCGGTAGGAAGCAACACACCAATTTGCCAAGCGCACCCAGTTCAACAATTACATAGGCGGTCGGTGAACTGTGAGGTCATGCTTGCGCCTGGGACATATGAAGTTATACCCAAGATTATAGCTGAGCTTGACGAGCAGTCTATGCCCGTGGAGAAAGTGGTGCGTATGGCTGCACGTACAAATCCTGAGAAACTCAGACAAGTTGGAAAGCAATACGATCTTGCTCATGCCAAGGCGGGGGCTGTAAAAGTTAAGAAACCCTCTAATGGAGCAGAAAGCCTAATGGACGGGATGTCGGCATTTTCAGAAGCCAAAGCTAGATTGGTACTGGATGCTTCTGGGACAAGACCTGAAACTGACACTGAGTCTGAGACTGACTCGGATTCTGAGTTGGAATGCAGGTCTTCTAAAGAGCAGCCGTGGAATGCGGTTTGCATTATTGGCCTTCGCGTCTTGGCACAGAATGCGGGTACTAGCATTACCATTAGTGGTGAGCCATGATGACGAATAGAAACGAGACATAAGATGGAAAAACACAATCTTGAAATGTGAAAAATGATCTTTATGATTGGCTGTCTTGTGTGAAGATACATCAATATAACTGGTTTGCCACATGCGCATTGTCTGTGCCCTGCGTATCTAGTTTTGGTACCAAACTCCATCCTCAGCTGTTCAAGTACACATCCCTAATTGGCCCGTCCTCGCTGCATTGCTCTTGAACTTTCGCGGGAATGCATGATGCCATTGACGTTGCATCTGCTTGAACAAATTAGTGAGTCCGTATAACAAGGCTGATCAGACTGTGTCAGCTTCAACCTAGCCGCTACTTGTATCCACGTGTCTCGCTAACACTCAGTATTCGGTTTTGGCGCAAGGTTGTGGGGCGAGGGGAAGGTGCGGCCGGGAAGTACGGCCCGTTGCCCGTCAGCTGGGGCAGACAACCCTGGCTTCCCCCCACTAAGCCAAGGACTACGTTTAATAATCACCATGCACGTGCGTAAACATATTAAAGATGACCATAGATGGGCAAATGCCTCAACACGTCCGCAACGCGCTACGCGTAACGGCAGTGGAAGCTCTAGTCACGGATATGCTCGTAGAGGTTTATTTTTGTACTTTCGTCCAGTAACTACTTGAGCTTGGCTTAAGGTGGCGGCAGCATGCTGTTACAGGAGCTGAGCGCCTCGCTCCGCCACGCCACAGCCTCGTTGGGCATCTACCGTGACGCCTGCTGACGGAAGCCCCTCTACTGAAAACCCCATCCTAGAGCTACCGATTTGAAGGAGAGCTTAATTCGAAAACACCTCCCAACCGCCTAAAATAACACCGATTACCATGGCTGAGGCGGTTGGACTCGCGGCAAGTGTCATCGCCGTCATTGATTTATCCGCCAAAGTCGCGACGCTCTGCTTCCAATACTCGACCGCAGTCGGAAACGCCAGGGCGGACGTCGCACACCTCCAGAGCCGCTTGAATGACCTAGATGCATGCCTCCGAGGTGTCCATCGCGTTATACACGGCCCAAATAATCAAGCGCTTCCGATATCACGAGAATTGATCGACTCTCTCGATGGCTGTAAGTCAGAGTTGGCGCAAGTGCAGAACAGGCTGGATCCAGGTAAAGCCCGTAAGACGATGCGCCGACTCGGACTCCGTGCTCTTAAGTGGCCATTCGATAGCCAAGAGGTTAGCGGAATCGTTGCCAACTTGGAACGCTATAAGCAGACCATCATGCTATGTCTGCAAGTCGACCAAACGTGCGTGAGCGCACCGCTCGAATCACCTACAGAACCAACTGACGCCATCGCAGTACGATCTTGCTTGACATCCAACAAAAGTTCGACAGTGTCTCGCTCCAACCCTGCGGAGATAGACCAATCGCCCGCATACCCTGCTTCAACGTCCCGTTCGACCGAGATCCCGACTTCGTCGATAGACCGGATATTACTACATGGCTTCAGAGTCAATACACGGGCTCCGTTAGTCGCATGGCCCTTGTAGGCATGGGTGGGTTTGGGTATGGCCTATGGCATACACAAGTCAGCTTCGAAGATCGCCTTTGCTGACCGATCAAAGCAAATCACAGGTTACTATCCAGTTCGCCCATCACATCCACAGCGAATCACCCCAGACCAGCGTCTACTGGGTGCATGCGAGTTCGAGGCCGAGATTTGAGGAGGCATACCGGTCTATTGCAGAAAGGCTACAGTTGCCAAGGCGAAATGATCCTGATGTTGACGTGCTCGGGCTCGTTCGCGACTGGCTGCAGACGGAAGAAGCTGGCTCGTGGCTAATGATCTTGGATAGTGCTGATGACGTCAACCTCTTTTATCCCATCCATATTAGCGGGGATAAGGCAGTGACCGGACTAGCGGACGAGAACACTATTGCGAGGACCGATCAGCAGCCACTAGCGGCCTATCTCCCGAAGTGCCGCAATGGAACCATTCTCGTTACATCGCGCAGCATGGACGCTGCCGAAAGGTTGACAGGAAGCCATAAAGCTATCCACCGTGTCTCGACCATGGATGACGCTCAAGGTTTTCAGCTTTTCCGGAACAAGCTTGACGGAGACTTTGACAAAGATGCTGCTGCTGATCTTCTTCGGGCTCTGGACTACATCCCACTAGCCATCACTCAAGCAGCAGCGTACATCAACCGCCGCGCCCCTCGGATATCGATAAAGTCTTATCTAGACACCTTCCGGGAGAGCGACAAGAAAAAGGGCAGCCTCCTTAACAGGGACGCTGGGGATCTTCGACGATATGAGACGGTCTCTAACTCCGTTGTTACAACATGGCAGGTCACCTTTGAGCAGATACGTCATGAGAGACCATCTGCCGCGAAACTACTTTCGTTTATGAGCTTCTTTAATGCACAGGGTATCCCTGAATTTGTACTTTTCGACTACAATGCCGACCCGACGGATGAGGCAGACAGAGATGTAGTGCGCGATAGCTTTGAGGATGATCTTGACATTCTCCGCGGCTACTCGCTTGTATCTGTAACAGAAACAGGTGGTGTGTGTGAGATGCACGCCTTAGTACAGTTTTGCACGCGATTTTGGATATCCGCGGCGGGCAATGAAGGAACATGGAGACAGCTGTTTCTACGTTCTGTATCCAGACATTTCCCAGATGGTACATTTGAGACTTGGCCCATCTGTCAGATGCTACTTCCTCATGTTGAGCCGGTGTTTGAGAAGGAACCACTTCATGAGGGGTTACTAGACTGGGCCTATCTGTTGACAAACTGCGCACGGTATATGCTGACTATCGGTAACTATGGAGTGGCAGAAAATTTAAGCAAGAAGGCAGTCAACACCAGAAGCAAAGTGCTAGGAGAAGAGCATCCCGATACGCTGACGAGCATGGCCAACTTGGCATCGACATACTGGAAACAGGGACAATGGAAGGAGGCAGAAGAGCTTAATATAGCAGTAATAGAGTCAAGGAAGAGAACACTAGGAGAGGAGCATCCCTATACGCTGAGAAATATAGGAAACCTGGCATCGACATACTGGAAACAGGGACGATGGAAGGAGGCAG